>JAWNNJ010000270.1:0-17434 GCA_035045125.1 Hypselothyrea guttata
CAAGCACTTCATTTATATCTGGAATTGGATATTTATCTGCGATTGTTTCTTTATTCAACTTCCTATAATCTATTACCATTCTATATTTTTTTTCTTTGGAAGCGTCCAGCTTCTTGGGTACAATCCACACAGGTGAATTGTACGGAGACCGAGATGGTCTGATAATGCCGCCTTCTAATAGTTGTGTGATTTGTTTGTCGACTTCGTCCTTAAGAGACATGGGGTATTGATAGAACTTTGAGTATACCGGTGTTTCGTTTCTTGTCCGTATTTCTGCAGTTACTTTAGTCACGTAAGTCAATTTTTCGTCTGGTTGGGCAAATAGTTTAGTATATTGTCTGAGTAATAAGTTCAAGTCAGTTTTTTGTGGGTCGGTTAAGTGTCCTAGGCGGGGATTTATATTGTTGACGGCGTCTATTTTCTTCTCTTTTATGAGAATTTTTTGTTTGTTCTTTATTATCATGAAATTTTGATTGGTATGGATTACCGCTTGAAGTTCTTTTAAACTATCATTGCCGAGAATAGCATCGAAAGTTTTCAAAGAACTTAAAAGAAAGAATTTGATAGGGACATCTTGAATGTTAAACAAATTTGCTAATTTATGGTGGGTAATTCTAATATTACCCCCAACAGAGATTGCTTCAAAGGAATGCTCGTTACGGATAGGGTTCGTAACAAGACTTGGCTTAATGTAGTTCCTGTTAGATCCCGTGTCTATGAGGATCTTAAGAGTTTTACCGGCTCCAGCCTTTACCTCGAAATAGGGTAAGGAGGAGCGATTTACTCTAAAAAATTAATAGGTTTCTTCTTCCGCTTCCGTCTCATACGTATAGTCATACTGATTTTGATAATCATCTAGGGTCAGTCCGTAGTCTTCCGTTTCTATTTGAGTTTCTATAGTCTGATCATACTCCTGTTCGGTCTTGTCGGTCATATCGTTGTTTGTATTTGTTGCGTTGTTTGTCTCCGTACTTTCAATGTTGAAAGTTCGTTGTCTTTTGTCACCCTGTGGTATAGGGTTTGCTGGCCTTTTGCCGAGGTCGTAGTTTGGTCTATTCATATAGTTTATTTGTTTTGTCCGAACACTGGAATCCACGTCCATTGGTTCCGGACGTGGCAGCGGTTTAGGCGCCATAGGGCGAGGAGGTGCAAAATAGGTTGGTTGTTGTACATATGGTTGTTGTCCGTATATTGGTCGTGGCAATGGGTTATAAAAATTCATGCTTTGCATCGGTTTTGGATGTCCCGATGGTATATTGGTTCTAGTTGGTAAATAGGGACGGGGTTGAGGTTGGCTATTGCCAACGAATATGGACCTTGGCATTGGTATGGGCTTTTGGGTATTTGGTCTGAAACTTATTGGCTGTGATTTAGCCATCGCATGTTGCGATCGATAGGTTTGGTTTTCGATCTTCAGACATAGATGAAGGGCCTGGGGTAAATCCTCTGGCTCCTTCATGCCGAGAAGGCGGGGAAGGTCTCCTCTGAGACCCCGAATGAACGTATCAAGGGCTTTGTCCCTATATAATTTTGTCATTAATTGTTCAGACTCTTGAGAAAGCTCCATGCACCCGACTTTGTTTAGTAGAAGGGACAAGTGCTTGAAGACTATTTGGTGGAAGTCCTCCACAGTCTGATACATGCCTTGCACTAGGGTCGTCAATTGGTACTCTAGGGTACTCAAATCGCGCTTATCTGCATAGTGCATGGTAAGGCACTTAGATATTGCGTTCCAGTCTAATGGTACGTTATATGATTCTAGGGCAGTGTCCGCGTTTCCGACAATTTTATTGCGGATGGTATGTAATATACCGAAGTACTTAGCGGTGCCCTGCAATGCCGTATAATTCTCTATTATCCTGTCTACTCCCTTTTTCCAGGAGCTAAATTCCATACGATTGCCAGAAAAATCTCGTATGCCTTTTACTACGTCTGGAACTCTGTCCAGGTCATTTAGGTTGCCCCGGTGTTCGGGCTGTATAACTTGGTTTGGTACGTTAAGAAAATCATGGTGTGGGTTGTTAAGCTCCCTAATTATTCGTGGGACTTGTGCGTTTATAGCGTCTGTCACTATACGCGAGATCTGAGAATTTAATTCTTCGGGATTCATGTTTCTACGTTGTTCTACTGATTCTATGGGGTTTAAGTGGAGTCGCGGTGGTCTGATGAGATTACTAGCATTTGCCATTAAAAAAAATCGTGAGTCAGGAGATTATTTTAGTTTTAGGATCTTGTTTTATTGTTGTTTTATGCCACCACTATTAACAAATTTAAGTATGTGTATTGTGTGGATACTAGTATTCTGTGTATTGTGTGGTAGTGTAGTGTATTATTATAGTATGTTTGTAGTGTATGTAGTGTAGTGTATTATTATAGTATGTTTAAAATTTGAAATTTGTATTGTGTGTATATTTGTATGTTTAAAATTTGAAATTTTCCGATTTTGATTTTTTATTTATTATTACTAATTGTATTCTAGCTTACAGTAATATTATCCGTATGGCCATCCTTTTCCCTGGTCGTCTGGATGCAGTCCGTTTTGGTGACGTGTTGCGCCTACTAAGGATCCTGGAATCGACACTTCTCTGGGAGAGGTTCTGGGGACACACCCTTCAGAATTCTGATCCAACGGTGGGCAGTTAACTTCCTGCCTTAGTGAAGATCACTAATGTTTTTTGCACTTTAGGGCCACCGGTTAGTGGGAGTCTGTCCCTTTAGCACTTTTTCCCGGAACACAGCGAATAACGTTTGCGACTTGTAAATTTAATCACGTCGCCGCGTCGCGTTTACTTGAGGATTACTCGTTGTTTCGCTGGTCCCTGCTCGGGCGCCAGTTAATTTTCTGATTGGTATTTTTTATAAAAAAAATAAGAACACAATTAACAATTTGCTTTATGCGTGTTTATTCACTGAACATAAATTTTAGACTGAATATTAATAATGTGCTATCTAAGTCCCTAAGCTGTGTTTGAGTTATAGTCGACGTCGGCAGCGACGTCGGCAGCGATGCGGCGGTGGCAGCGTTGGTAGCGTTGGCAGCGTTGGCAGCGATGCGGCGGTGGCAGCGTTGGCAGCGTTGGCAGCGTTGCGGCGGTGGCAGCGATGTAGCTTTGTCAGCATTGGCAGCGTTGGCAGCGTTGTGCAATGCTCTGATTGCAATTCCAGCTAATTCGCTGGCCTGTGGGAACGGATGTGCAGTCGCCAAATATTCTGCTGAGTTTGGTTGCATTGGGTTGGCGCGTGCAGGAAACTGTGCAGACGCTGACCCAGTGGTTTTAGTTATTGTTGTTTTTAGGTATTTTGTTATTTAATTATATTTATTATTTTGAATATTTAATGTGTTAACTTGTACGTAGTCTATGATAATCCCTATCGATGCTGTGAATTACATTACGATCGGATAAGAAACAGCGAAGAAAACACAAAGTATAGGGTCTCCTACAGTCGGTTACGTCCGACTGTAGCCCCGTCCTTACTGATTTTTTTTCATTTTAGTCGTTAAGATTGATATAATACCTTTATTTGTCATATATAACCAGTGCTGCCAGATTTTTTGGCCCAGAAATGGCTAAAATTGACGAAAAAAGTGGCTAAAAATGGCTAAAAGTTTTATTCAAGTATTATAAGTTGAAATACGACAAAATTTGATTAATAAACAAAAAAAAAAAAAAAAAGGTCTTTCTTCACACAATTTGAAGGCACTTACACGAGTGAAGTAGTAAAATCAAGTCCCAATTTGGTTAAACGCAGCATTATTAAACCGAAATTTGTGTTCAAAAGTGCAAATGAACGAAATGGCTAAAAGTGGCTAAATGAAACCAAAAAGTGGCTAGATTTGTAGTGATAGCATTTTCAAAAAAAAAGTGGCTAACCCGATCAAAAAGTGGCTAGATCTAGCCACAAAGTGGCTAAATTGGCAGCCCTGTATATAACATTGTTTATATAAATATTTATGAAAAAACGAAGGGATTACTGCTTAGTTATTTTTTAGCCACTTGCAGATTAAGGTTTATTAAGGTTTGAAAATAAAAGTATTCACTGCATACTTTAAGCTGTGACCCACTATAATTTTCAGCCGTTTTAATCCACTTTTTCATTACATTTTTGCCACTTTTGACTCCAAAAGCAGCAGTGCCCATAACAGGTCGATTGTGGCTCACAATTTGTGAGAGGCTTGTCATTGTACGATTCGGAAAATAGAGAACTACAGAAAGGGAAAGTAATCGTTCAATTTTACGCATAAGGCCATGACGCGCCTTTCTAACCACGCATTAAGATACCTTATTACACCAAGTAGCTCAGAGGCTTCGGAGAATCTCGCTTTAACGATAAAACTTGTCTATTTATTTATATATATTAAGATATTTTAACATTTTTTACGTATATGTATGTATAACATTAAGCTATATAAATATATCGCTCACCAGAAGTGTTAAAACTCAAATTTTTGAGTTCGGTTTGGTTAATGATCTATGTTGTGTCAAAATTTCATTAACCTATTTTCAATATGCAGAGCGTGAGAAGGGAATACTATGTCGCTCCGCTTTGTATGAAGATACATGACGCTTGAAAATTTTAAACGCATTTATCTCAAAACTCACTTTTTTGAGTTATGACACTCTTCTGGTAAATGAGCGATATGTACATACATTCTTCAGTATATGTATATATTTATGTATAAAAGTGATTTCCGATGGTGAATAAATTATATGAAGGAAACTAAATTTCAATTGCATTATTGTTAGCTTTGCTTAGTACTACCTATTATTACTTTCTTGTAAATTAAAAACTTTAAAAATAATTTTAATATTTTTTCAAAACAGAAAATATGATTGATACGATCAGTGTTGCCATTTTTTCTTCAAGAAAAAAGCTGCTTTTAACGGGATGAATGGTAAAAAAAGCTAATCAATTTTATAAATACTAAGTTGAATAAAAAACTGAACAAAAAATGTGTTAAATAACATTATATTAATGCAACTATTTAATGTATTATTTATAATATATTGACATCATCTAATTTTAAATTGTTATGCAATTATATTTTGAAACTTTTTGGGTAATTCTTAGCTATAAAAATATTTTTCAATCCAAGCTATTTCTCAAAAATACATAAGAAAAAAATGTGGACGGGGCAGATCAGTCGGACAGGCCCGGCTGTAAAATACCCTGTACCCTATAGCTGCTTAGATCTACGCATTCATCCAGATGGATGGACAGACAGTTTGTGGGGTCTTCCCCGCCTCCTTCGGCATGTTACATACATTCTGACAAAGTTCTTTTATAACCTGTATCCATTGAAAATATTGTTCCATTTGAGCGCATATCACTGAAATTCGCTGTACAGATAATTCGCTGCTGCAATAAATTCTACTCTCGTCCTTGTCATCAGGTTTTGTTATATTTCTGTAGCATGGCGAAATATTTAATGCAATTTATTCACACATTCGGTATGAAGAAGTAAAGTGATAAAGGTGTAACTTTTTCATAATTTTCAGGGGAAAAAAAGCCAAATCCAATTTCAAAAAAATCCAGAATTCCCGTTTCCCGCAATTCTTGAATTTCTCCCGCTGCTGGCCTTAAAAATAGCCGAATTTGACGGGGAAAAAGGAATTGGCAACCCTGATGTGCGTAAAGATAGCAACGCGACTTTAGCAACGATCTGGAACGGTGGAATTTGGAACACGGAGTCCCTAAAAGGATTAGTAGTAATCAGCGCCTACTATCCAACAACAGTTTTAGAAAAACCATTGAGTACGGCGTGCTGTTATTAAGCATAATGCTGTTTGACTATGTCTTATGCAGTTGTGCCCAAGCGCTGCTTATGGGCAGAGCAAGCACCAATACACCCAAATAATAACACCAATACTTACACAGATGCGAGCAAATAAATTACGTTAATCAAATTTGGAAAGAGAATAAACATTTTCATTTTAATCGAGATATATAAACTTAAAATCCACACAACAAATTATCTATATTTATATTAATTTTAGTTAATTAAACGCAATCGATTTCTTCCAATGCATGCTTTTTCACAACAAAGCGCATAAAATTCCACGAATTTGAACTTGCGAGGTCGAGAGCAGCGACGTTGTGTCGTGACACAGGCAGCAAATGTGTGGAATGCAATAAAATCCACGCAATTGTTTTTGTAATTTGCTTTGCATACGAGGCAGATCACTCTCATATACGATGTGGCTCACTCCATAATAAAGAGCAACTACAAATAAAAAAGAGCAACGAGATCTATGGAGTGGGCACCTCTGGTCTAATGCATATGTGCCCCTATACATACATATGTTTGCGATGCTAATTTTGATGTACATATTTAGTCCTATTAAAAAGGTTTATAGACAATGTTAATACTTTGTTAATTGTTGGTGTTTCTTGTGTGGATCGTTTGCATCATTAAGGTGTATTTATTTTGATTTTTGATTATTGGTATGGGAGATATAGCATTAAAATATCAGCAAAATTTTATTCGAAATTAACAGATTCACATATTTTTCGATTATATATTTTGTTCAATCATGCGTTTTAATTGAGAATTTAAAGTAATGATCATTATTCAATTATAATTTAATCCTAAATTGGAGGGATAGCGTCAATTAACTTTGATTTAAAATATTAAATTGGAATATCATATATCAAAAATTGTAAAACTATCCCCATATTAATATATCGTTTGCAAAAGTATCGATATATTATCGACAGCCCTAGTGATTCATCGTAGTTCAATTTAGGGATTTAGTTCTTTAGTTCATTTTGTGGTGAACGAACAGTGCCAATTCCACTTTTTTCCCGTCATATTTGGCTTTTTTTTAAGGCCTGCAGCGGGAGAAATTCAAGAATGGCGGGAAGCGGGAATTCTGGATTTTTTAAAAATTGATTTGGCTTTTTTTCCGCTTTTTTTAATTATGCCATTAGTTACATGCAAATTATGAAAAGTAGCACCTTTATCACTGTTTTAATCAATATTTTGCAATACCTTTACTTGTTTATGGCCAACTATCATCTTCATTTCGCAATGCTGCAGGAATATAACAAAAACTGATGACTAGGACGAGAGTGGATCTTATTGCAGCATTTGCAAGTCTACTATTCAGCAAAGTTCAGTGATATGCGCTCAAATGGAACAATATTTTCAATGGATACAGGGTATAAACGACACACAAGAGCAATAAACTGTTTTACAAGGCATTTTGAAACTTTGTCAGAAGGAGGCGTGGCACTCCCCACAAACTGTTTTTTCGCCCGTCTGGATGAGTGCGTAGATCTCAGCAACTATAAGAGCTATGGGGTACAGTGTATTCTACAGTCGGGCCTGTCCGACAGATCTGCTCCGTCCACATTTTTTTTCTTATGTATTTTTAAGACATAGCTCGGCTTAAAAAATATTTGTAAGTTAACAAAGGTCAACGGTCTGTAGTTTGTTGACTGCAGTTTGACTCCAGCCACAATTGCTGAATAAGCATTTGGGCCGGATGCCGTTGCATAGCCGGCAAACACAGCATATTTGCGTGGCCGCTATGAAAATGATTTCGTAACCATAAGTTGCGATTTCATTTTAGCTTTGTACGATTAACATTGTAAAAATTGTATTTAGTTCATTTTTGGTATAAGAGCGAGAAGACGTCTCCTCTGTAATAAACATACTGATCATAACTCAATCTTTTACTGTAAGACTTCGTCTTACACCGGACATTATTGTTTTACGATAACACGCCCTGCGGTTATTCGTATTAAATTATAAATTTGTTAATTGGCGCCCAACGTGGGGCGAGAGCCCACGCGTTTTTTTAAAAAAGGACAAGTGTGTGAAATCAAAAAACAAAAAACAAAACGTTGTAGTGCAAAAAACAACAGACAACAAACGAAAAACAAAGCAATATAGTGCAAAAAGAAAGCAATAAACAACAAACGAAAAACAAAGCATTATTGTGCAACAATCTACAAACAACAAACAAACAAAAAAAAACTACAAACAAGCAAAAAAAAAACAACATAGAGGTGCGTGACTGTGTCTGTATAGCAGATAACATTAACAATAATTGTGTACTGAAGCTGTGTGAGTTCTTCGGACAGTGGCGCAAGTTATCTGGACAACATCGACTGCTGCGCGGGAGGGGATTTAAGATTGGACTTCGTTTTCTTATTTTAATCCACACAAAACATGTAAGTGGGAACTCAAACCTAGTTTATTTCTGAATCTGCATTTAGGTAGTCATTAAAATACAAAGTATAATCTGATTGACTTATAGAGTGTAATAATAAACTAATTAAATGTACGGAATCCGTGCATAAGTGAACTACTGGTATTAATATATTAATACAATAAAAGCAACGCGTTGCGCTTTTGTCTTGTTTGCTTTTTTCAGCGTTCGGTAATATGAGCCATCGAGTGGTTCATTGCCGTTTGTCGTTGTCCGTTTAGTGTTATAAACACATGAATCCGCAGTTTTCGCAGTATAGAACCCCGCGTAGATGCTCTAGCGATTCAGAGTCAGACTCTGATATTAGGTTACAAACTTTAGGGAGTACTACTATAGCCCCTTTAGAGCCAGTTGCCATGAATTCTGAGCAGATTAAGCAAACGGTAGAAGCAGCCGTAGGCGCTGCTTTAAGAGAGCAAGAAGCCGCAAATCAAAGAGAACGGCAGTATTTAGTGCAAAGAATTGACCAGCTAGCTAATCAAGTGGCAGCGGCGCACATTGCTCCGCCAGAAGTGCAAGCATATGCCGCAATAGAAATACGAAACGATGTTATTTGTGAAGAGCCGCTTGATGCTATTAAGTGCTTGCCCGAATTTGCGGGAGTTCAAGAGTCATATGTCTCTTGGAGGCAAGCGGCGTTAGCCGCCTACCAAATTTTTAAACCATATAATGGCAGTTCACGCCATTATCAGGCTGTCATTATATTAAGAAGCAAAATTCGAGGCCCAGCCGATGCAGTATTAGCTTCATTTGGCACAGTCTTGAATTTCGACGCTATAATAAGTCGTCTTGACTTTACATATAGCGATAAGCGTCCCCTACATGTAATCGAACAAGAGTTAGGTACTTTAAGGCAAGGGGGCATGCCTTTACTTCAATATTACGATGAGGTAGAGAAGAAGTTGACATTGTTGACTAATAAGGTCAACATGTCATATGAGCCAACCTTAGCAAAGGGTTTATGCGAGAAATTCCGCGACGACGCGTTGCGGGTGTTCATCTCAGGGCTCAAGCGTAACCTTACTGATGTACTCTTCGCTGCAAAGCCTAGAGATTTATCGTCGGCTTTAGCTCTGGCGCAGGAGGTAGAATCTAACCATGATAGGTACACATTCGCTGCTAATTTTGCAAAGAGCCTAGAAGACAAAGAGCGTAGGCCAACCGTGAAAACACAGGGTCGCCAGCAGGAAAAATATTCTCAACAGGCTGAACCACATGCAAGTGGCACAAAGAATCCACATTTTCATAAGCAGCAAAAGCCTCAGGGCCAATCTGGCCAATGGCGTAATACGCAGCAAAGCTATAATAATGACCAAGTACCCAAGGAAGTAGATCCTTCATTTTCAAGGATCCTTCAGCCAACCCAAGCCCCGGCCTACGCGAATAGGAGGCCGGCTACATCTGAGCGCACGGGCAATCAGAGAAAACATCAGAGGGTGAATCATGTCACGCAACACGCTACACAAGGGGCGGAGGCGTATGCCAGCGCTGCGGCAAGCGCAGAGGCGCAGGTCAATGATGACGCTGGCTCAAGCTATGACTCTGATGCCGTTAATTTTTTAGGGGCAGATCCCTGCTGCCCGTCATCGGACGAAGAGTAGCGGGGACTGATATGAAATTCCTAATAGATACGGGCGCGTCTAAAAACTTTATCCGACCACACGAGGGGTTGAGAGGCGTCCGCTCAGTAGAATCCCCTTTCTCAATTCATTCAATTCACGGCACGACAAAGATTACACACAAGTGTTTTGTTTCGATATTTGGTCTGAAGGCAACTTTTTTCATTTTGTCCGACCTCTCAACTTTCGATGGCATAATCGGCCTCGATTTGCTTACCCAAGCAGGCGCTTCACTGTGCTTAGCTTCAGGTCAGCTCAAGTGGGGTACGCAGGTTGAAAAAATCTCATTTCACACCTGCGCCGATGTCAATTTCACTAATGTGGATTGCTCGGACGTCTCTCCAACAGTTAAGGATTCATTTTTGAAAATGTTGAGAGACAAAAAGAAAGCTTTTGCAGACCCCAATGAGGCTTTACCTTACAACTCCGCAGTAGTGGCCACCATCAGGACAATAGACGAAGAGCCTATTTATGCCAAACTCTACCCATACCCTATGGGAGCAGCAGATTTTGTCAATAAAGAAATCCGTAGTTTACTAAAAAACGACATTATTCAAAAGTCAGTTTCCCCTTATAACAATCCCATTTGGGTTGTCGATAAAAAAGGAACTGATGAAGAGGGCAACCGGAATATGCGTTTAGTAATGGATTTTCGTAAGCTTAATGAGCGAACGATCCCTGATAAATACCCCATGCCAAATATCTCTATGATATTGGGAAACTTGGGCAAAGCAAAATATTTTTCTACCTTGGATCTTAAATCCGGGTACCACCAAATCATTCTCTCAGAACGCGACCGGGAGAAAACTTCTTTCTCTGTAAACGGTGGCAAATATGAGTTTAAGAGACTCCCCTTTGGTTTGAAAAATGCGGCCAGCATCTTTCAAAGGACCATAGACGACATCCTGCGAGAGCAGATCGGCAAGTTTTGCTACGTCTATGTTGATGATGTAATTATCTTCTCAGAAGATGAGAAATCACATATCAAACATGTAGAATGGGTCCTCAATAGTCTATACGAAGCAAACATGAGAGTTTCGTTAGAAAAGTCTCGTTTTTTTTAAAAAAAGTGTAAACTTCCTTGGGTTTATAGTCACCTGCAATGGTGCAACAACGGACCCAGATAAAGTCAAGGCCATACAAGACTTCCCAGAACCCAAGACGGTATTTGAGGTCAGGTCATTTATGGGCCTTGCAAGCTATTACCGATGTTTCATTAGGGACTTTGCGGCAATAGCTAAGCCCATTTCAGATGTGCTGAAGGGCGAGAATGGTACGGTTAGCAGACATAGATCTCGCAACATTAAAGTACAGTTCTCAGAAATGCAGCAACAAGCGTTCCACAAGTTGCGCAACATTTTGGCATCCGAAGATGTCATGCTCAGGTATCCTGACTTTAAGAAGCCGTTCGATCTAACGACGGACGCTTCAGCGTATGGTATAGGCGCGGTGCTTTCCCAAGAAGGTCGTCCGATCACAATGATTTCTAGGAAATTAAAGGACAGGGAAGTCAATTATGCTACCAACGAAAGGGAGCTATTGGCTATTATTTGGGCATTGGCCACGCTACGGCATTACCTTTATGGCGTAAAAGATATTAACATCTTTACGGACCATCAACCTCTAACCTTCGCGGTTTCGGAATCTAACCCTAACGCGAAGATTAAGAGATGGAAAGCGCGCATTGATGAGTCCAATGCACGAATATTTTATAAACCTGGAAAAGAGAATCTGGTGGCAGATGCTTTATCCAGGCAACAGCTTAATGCTCTGGAAGAGCAAGAGGCCGAATCTTGCGCGGCAACGATTCATAGTGAGCTTTCACTCACTCATACCATAGAAACAACGGATAAGCCGTTGAATTGTTTCCAAAACCAGATAATACTGGAAGAGGCACGCTTCCCTCTCAAACGCAGTTTTATCCTGTTTGGGAACAAGAAACGACACTCAGTCAATTTCGTTAGCAAAGAATCCCTGATGGATGAGCTGGCAAACATAATAGTACCCAAAGGCGTTAATGCTCTCCATTGCGACCTACATACGCTCGCAATAATACAAGACGACTTGGTTCGGATGTTCCCGGCCACAAAGTTTTGGCATTGCAAGAATCGCGTAGTAGACATATTTGCGATTGGGGAAAGACGGGAGATTCTTACTGTAGAACATAACAGGGCACATAGGTCAGCCCAGGAGAATGTAAAGCAAGTACTCTCCGAATATTACTTTCCAAAGATGGCGAAATTAGCCTCTGAGATCACCCAGTCTTGCAAGACATGTGCCAAGGCTAAATATGACAGGCACCCTAAAAAGCAAGAGCTGGGTGAAACACCAATCCCATCGCATGTTGGGGAGATGCTGCATATAGACATCTTCTCAACAGCCAAAAAATTTTTCTTGACTTGCATCGACAAGTTTTCTAAATTTGCTGTAGTACAGCCCATACCGTCTAGGACCATAGAGGATATAAAACCAGCTTTACTTCAGCTGATGAATTTTTTCCTAATGGCCAAGACGGTATACTGTGACAATGAACCGGCATTGAATTCACAGTCAATTGCAACAATGCTTAACAACAATTTTGGAGTTGTTATAGCAAACGCACCACCCCTGCATAGCGTCTCGAACGGGCAGGTAGAGCGTTTTTACAGCACTTTGCTAGAGCTTGCCAGGTGCCTAAAAATAGACAAAGGCATAAGTGACACGGTAGAGGTCATATTACTGGCAACAACAGAATATAATAAGTCAATACACTCCGTTATTGACAAGAGGCCGGTTGATGTAGTTCAAGCACATTCAATCGAGCCTCAAGGCAAGATCCAGAGCAAGATCAGAGATGCTCAAGTCGCCCTCAGATGTAGGGAAAATGCTTCGCGGCAGAATCGAGTATTCGAGGTTGGCGAAAAAGTGCTGGTTAAGTCCAACAGAAGGCTCGGAAACAAACTCACGCCTTTATGCGAAGAGAGAGCCGTTGAAGCAGACCTGGGGACCACGGTCTTGATTAGAGGGAGGGTGGTCCACAAGGACAATTTAAAATGATAGATCTGTCCTTTTAAATTTTTATCATATTAATAGATTATTATTATTAATTAAGTCTTATTTTCGGTGGTGGGTTGCCCCTTCTTAAACAAAATAGTTAAAAAAGGACTTACAGAACTTCAGCTCTTAAACGCTTACAGTAGACAAATTCAAATTAACTCCAGAGTTCAAGATCAAATCAATATATTAATATCCACAGTCAATCAGATTCTTAAAGTAGCCAGTCAGTCCAAACATCCTAGATCATGCAGACTTGAAATCAATTTGGTTGGAGGAACCCACCAACACCCCTCATGTCCGTTGCGTCCGTGAAAGTCTTGCAATCCATTAACGAACTACATTTTATCATTTAATTTCCTATAATAAAGTTTCTTGCAAGAAAACCACTGTTTTTCCGTCTCCCATGAAAACGTCATGCTGCAGCTGATTGATAACATCATAGCCGAATGCGCCGGAGGGGTTCACACGCTTGAAGATTGCACCGTCTCACCTGGTGCCACATTTTGCCGCCTAACATCTAGAAGTTCTTGCGCCAAAGAACTCCATGCGGGCGGTGCAGCACACTGCGAGTCACGACCAAGCGATCTGGAGGCAGTTACCCTGGTAGACGACGGCATTATCATCATCAACGACAGATCGGCAAAAATTCTAGTTGACAATGGCACCGAGGTTTGGGTACATGGCACGCACTTCATCACCTACAACGATCGAGCCATTAACAACGACACCCTGTTCTTGAACCATTACCGCACCCAGAACAGAGTGCCAGGAATTGCCAGCTTCCCCATCCTGAACATTACTGCCAGCCGAAATGTTCTCAGCCTCCCTTACCTTCATCAACCAAATGAACGTAATCTGGAGGAAATTCAACAAGTTAAGGAAATCTACATCGGCCTCACCTGCCAGAGGATCATCACATCGAAGAGGTCCGCAAAGCATGCAGAATGGAGTGATTGCCGAAATTGGGTCGGCCGAGGGCGGCCTTAAACTTGAAGGGGGAGTAGTTAACAAAGGTCAACGGTCTGTAGTTTGTTGACTGCAGTTTGACTCCAGCCACAATTGCTGAATAAGCATTTGGGCCGGATGCCGTTGCATAGCCGGCAAACACAGCATATTTGCGTGGCCGCTATGAAAATGATTTCGTAACCATAAGTTGCGATTTCATTTTAGCTTTGTACGATTAACATTGTAAAAATTGTATTTAGTTCATTTTTGGTATAAGAGCGAGAAGACGTCTCCTCTGTAATAAACATACTGATTATAACTCAATCTTTTACTGTAAGACTTCGTCTTACACCGGACATTATTGTTTTACGATAACACGCCCTGCGGTTATTCGTATTAAATTATAAATTTGTTAATTTGTATAGCTACGAATTGCCCAAAAAGTTTTAAAATATAATTGCACAACATTTTAGAATAAGATTATCTCAATATATTATAAATAATGCATTAATATAATGTTATGTAACACTTTAAAACACTTTTTTTGTTTAGCTTTTTATTCAGCTTTTTTATAAAAATTTTCAGCTTTTTTTTACTTTCCATCCCGTTAAAACCAGCTTTTTTTCTTTGAAAAAAATTGGCAACACTGAGTGGGACACAGTTCACTTGCGTAGTTCCTACACCAATCTGTAGAGGGCGCTGTGGTTTTCTAGCGGCCTTTATTTAATTGCGTTGCGTTGTATTGCTTGATAATATTACAATTATTATAATTTAATTAAACAAATAATATATATGATAAAAATTAATATTCACTATTTGCTATTATAGTTTATCAAAAACTTTTTTTTTATAAGCGGTAATAACATACTTATATAATATATCCAAATTAATAGCAAATTAGTTCTAAACACATTTATGTTTTAGATTTGTGTATTTAATTTTTAAGCAAGTTCTAAAATTTGTCTGCTAAAAATTCGAAAACAATAAACATTTGCAAACGCAACCGAGCACACTCTACCATGTTGCAAGTATTAAGTGAACTATGTCCAGCTGAACTGTGTCCCACTGAACTGTGTCTCACTGAACTGTGTCTCACTGAACAGTGTCCCACAGATGGCTCTGATAAACTACAGCGCACTCTACCGCTTTGTGGTGGAACTATATAAGTGAACTGTGCCTCTGTGAACTGTGTCCCGCTGAATCGTTCACTGAACTGCTATCAGGGACACAGTTCTTTAGTTCAGTTTGAGGAACCGTTCAATTGAACTGTGTCTGAACTGAACGATACAACTCTACTAGTGAATATATAAATTATTTGTGTGTGTGCAATTTGTGCATGAAAACTAAGTCTGTTCATTTCCTGAGGAAATATTTCGCTTAAGCCACCGAAGTATTCACCAAAATTGATCCGCAAGAGATTCCGACGAGCGCAAGCAACGCAAAGGAGGGCGTTTGCAAAGGCTCAAAACAAAAGAGCGCGGAGGCCGCGAGCGGAAGTCTTAGTGCAGTTGCGTTGCCTGGTGCGTCAGTGGTAGATATACATACATACATATCAATATATATATATCGATAAGCAAGATGCTAATGGCAGTCCCTCCCTCCAGCAGCAGCCAGCAAGCAGCTTGTGCTACATGCCAAGGAGCCCGAGCTGATGTCCGGCGACCAGAAAGTGCTCCTCAAGGGGCAGGCGTCCCAGTACGTGAAGCTCAACGTGGGCGGTCGGCTTTACTACACGACAATAGGGACTCTGACCAAACACAACGACACCATGCTCAGCGCCATGTTCAGCGGTCGCATGGAGGTGCTGACCGACTCGGAAGGTGGGTTTGGGGTATTCGCTGTGTGGCAATGGTGGCTGATTGCCGATAGCCGATAGCCGTTGTTGATTACCGATTGAAATGTGAACGATCTTTCAGGTTGGATTCTTATCGACCGATGCGGCGTTCACTTTGGCATAATTCTAAACTTCCTGCGCGACGGGAGTGTTCCGCTGCCTGAGACGAACAAGGAGATAGCCGAGTTGCTGGCGGAGGCCAAGTACTACTGCATCACTGAGCTGGCCATGTGCTGTGAGCGCGCGTTGTACACGCACCAGGAGCCCAAGCCCATCTGCCGCATACCGCTGATAACCTCGCAAAAGGAGGAGCAGCTGCTGATTAGTGCGTCTTCCAAGCCAGCCGTAATTTTGGTGGTGCAGCGGCAGAATAACAAATACTCCTACACGAGCACGTCGGACGACAATCTGCTCAAGAACATTGAGCTGTTCGACAAGCTGTCATTGCGCTTCAACGAGCGCATACTCTTCATCAAGGATGTGATCGGGCCAAGTGAGATCTGCTGTTGGTCCTTTTACGGGCATGGCAAGAAGGTCGCCGAGGTGTGCTGCACCTCCATCGTGTACGCGACCGATCGCAAGCACACCAAAGTAGAGTTCCCCGAGGCACGCATTTACGAGGAGACCCTCCAGGTGCTGCTATACGAGAACCGCAACGCGCCCGACCAGGAGCTGCTGCAAGCCACCTCGTCGGTGCGCGCAGGCGGCGTCAGCGGAGCCAGCATGCATCAGTACACAAGCGACGAGGAGGAGGAGCGCACCGGTCTCGCACGCCTGCGCTCCAACAAGCGCAACAACCCCACATGACTTCCGCCCACGCTGCAACTTCCGCACATTTGATGGCAAATCTGTCGTGCTTGCGGCTTGTGCTGGTTCACCACAAACTGCCAAACTGCCCACCCATAGAACTATGTTATAGAAAGAGCTGTAGCTGCTCACCCAAGTTTATTGCATTGTGTGAACCTTTGAATGACTAGATTAAACACAAATACTTTCTATGTTCTGTCCCGTTCCATGCGTCAGTCCTGCGTAGTAACTGAAATAACAAGACCTGAGCCAAGTGTGAGTATTAATATATTTGATCAAGTACGCTATGTGTATGCCAAAAGTAGAAATACATTCTAAATACAGCTATGCGGCAATTAATAAAAACAATAAACCTGAAACCGCGCTCAAAGTGAGACGAATTTGAGGCAAAATATATTTATGCTGACGCTTTATTGTGAAGCTTGATTGGCAAATCCAACCTCGTTCCACTCGACTGCAGCTCTCTGACCTTTGATAGTGGGTAACTATAGCAACGACGAAGCGAAAAGCAGGGCAACAAATGATTTTCATTGGGTGATTTAGTTAAACATGGATGAACTGCAAAAGGCTGGACTGTATATAGATGAAATCTATAGGCTGCGGGTGCAAGATCCTAAGATAACCAACCAGACAGTTGAGTTGCGCCAGGAGTGTTTGGAATACTCGAAGAACTTACAAGCGTTCAAGAAGTTTGGTGAGGACTTTTACAAACTGACGCACAAGTTTGCCAAGGACGTGGAGAATGAGAAACTGAGCGCAATTGGCACTCAAAACCAGCTAAAGACAATGGCCAAACAGCGTCAAACGGAGCAGCAAGTGCACCAAAGCCAAATCCTGGAGCAGACCGTCGAGTTGGAGCGCCTCAAGAGCGAGTACCAATACCTGCAACACATCGAATCGGAGCAGCACGAGATAGTCAATAACTTTTTAATGAATCAATAAAAACTCATGTTTCCTGTCTACTGGCTGCTCTCGGC
>JAWNNJ010000272.1:0-108737 GCA_035045125.1 Hypselothyrea guttata
TAAATAATTATATGTGCATCACATTTTTGCAAAATAAAAAAAGTTTGGGAATTATTAAAATATTTCTGGGTATGCAGGTTTATTATTATAATAATGTAAGATATAAAAAACCAAAAATTAAAAAATAATAATTTTTTTTTATAGCTAAAAAACAAAGTTAAAATATTTTTTCATAGTAAATAATTATATGTGCATTTTTTTATTTTTGGCTGTAAATCAAATTTATTTAAATTTTATTGAAAGTTAACATAATAATTATAGTTAATACGTTTTCCCTTATTGTTTAAAATTAAATTAAGGCGTTTTGGCATACAATTAATTAATAACTGTAAAGTAGTTATATCAATATTAGCCCATTTTCGTACTATGGCTGATTTGAGGTTATGTGCAGTCTAAAACTGTCGTAAGTTTTTAAAAACAGGATTGAAAATTATTCCCCAAATATCCTTTATCGGATTTAGGTGCGGATTCAATACTGATTATAGTCAAACATGAATTTTCCTGTCTAAAAAGAAGTCGTTTGCGACCTGTTTCGTGTGGTTTATAGCGTTATCCTGTTAATATGTCCTGTTAACGCCATATTAATTTTTACCAAATTGTATCAGCTTTTTGTCCAAAGGATCTGCTTTCATACTGACATTCATTCAAGTAGATTTGAAGCATATAGATATAATTTTTCAGCAGCTAAATGCGGCCCATACTATCCAAGTATCACCTCCAAATCCTCCCTTATAGCAGGATCGGTGTTCCTGGGGCGAATCTTCCTAATATTTTTTTCAGTTATCTGGGCCGTCAAATTAAAAATTTTTTCATCACTAAAGACGACATTTTACAACTTTTTGGCCCCGAATTGACATTTATTTGAAAATTCCATACGAGTCCTAGTAGGCTGCGTTAATTGCTTTGGTTTAGGCACTATGGAGGTATGTTCAAGGACTTAATTTTTATGTAAAATTTTTAGGGTTCTATTCCTTATTAATTGCAGTCCCAAATGAGACCTTTTTTTTCCGCTGCCCATTGAATCCTTTACTGCTAGACGTCGAATCACCTGTTTACACCGACTATCAATATTGGTTTTAATTCCGTTGCAACGCGTTGTAACATAATCGGTTGGATTTTTTTTAAATTTTGAGTTATAGTTTCAATTTCGATTCAGTCTAGTTCAAATATCGGCTATTTCGAAACCGCTTTCATGCATTTCTATGATTATTCTTGCTCCTTGGCGGCCAAACTACTACTAAGAGCTATTTTGGGCTAATAACTCAAATTATTGTAAACGAATTTGGCATAATTCATTAAGTAATTGAATTAACAATAACTTTGCGTTCAAATTTTAACAAATTAACATGTTGCAACATCACTATCGGTTTAAAAGATCAGAAATACTCATTTTGCACATATAAATATTTACTACGCAAGGCCCAACCCACCAACACATATTTGATGTAACGGTACAACGAAAGAGATGAGAATGAAAGAATTTTTGTCACTTAGCATCTGCAACATATTACTAAACAATTCTGCATTCAACAAAATACAATTAACTAACTATAAACATGAAAATTTAACGAAAGCAAAAATGCACATATAATTATTTGTATGACGTATATTTAGGCATCAACGCATGCAAAATATTCAAATTCAAAGTGAAAATGTTATTTTTACATATTTCTATGGGAACTCCTATCAAATTTTATTTTAATTTATATAACACTTTCTGGCCAGTGTCGCCACAAATAGCTAGATTTTCTATAAAAAAAATATTTAAAAAAAAATGCTTAAAATTCACTTTAAAAATATGTATTATTAAAATTTTTGGAAAAATTTTTAGCCATTCTCCTTAAAAAATTAAATTTTCAAGAAAAACTATTTTTTGTTTAAAATTCGTAAGAATTGATGCGTAAACGAATTGTATTGCACAATTTTTAGGGCCAATATTGGTATTATGGAGGGATTATCATTTCTTAAAGAAAAACTTTTGCGCGCGCTGCTCGCTTGATGTTTACGAAATGCCCTATATTTATATATACATACTCCTAATACATCTATATCCATCTTAACAATTAAATATCGATATATTGATGAAAACATCGGTAATATCGAAATAGCCATTGCTCTATTGGCTTTATTGATGCATATAACATTTAAAAATTTTAACATAATAATATTAAACGTGAATTATGAGATTGTGATCCCAAATGTAGAGAAAAAGCAGAAAATGGATCTTTAGAATTACTTGGCTTATTTTTAGCTTTTTTTTGCGCCTTGCTCGAATCAAAATAGCGAGAAAGCGCTGACGCAGTGGGAGAGCGCAGCTGAGAGAGCGCCCTCCATGCATGTATGCGTGTGAGATGCAAGCGCATGCACACACACACACACACACACAGAGAGGAAGAGAAAGAAAGAGAGAGCAAACTGCAGCGGCTGCCTGTGCGTGTGCGTGAGAGCGAGCAGCGCAACCAGCTGAGAGCGATTTAGGCGCTCTCTTTTTATTTATTTTATTTTAAGTGCAATAAAAATAGAAAGGTGACGACGTTAGAAATAGAAAAACAGCAAGAAAAACAAGAAGAACACGAAAAACTGTGTGACCAAAGCGCAGGCGCCAAGTGTGACCCTCACAACGGTGTAAATTGCATAAATAAATAAGCGAGAAGCAAAAATAAATATAAATTGTTTATCTACAAACGAAATTGGCGCTGGCGCATTTCAAGCAGTCGCCTTCACGCATTCTAGTCGCCCCGCCCACTTCTTCCCCCGCCCACCAGCGCACACACACACACACACAGAGAAAAAGATAACTGTTATGGCAAAACCTTGTAGTCTGCTTCTTAGCGCATTTTACCAAACTTTGCGCAGTCACATACACACATACACTGACGAACACACACAGACACTCTCTCACACACACACACACATGGAGATACAATGCGCACGCACCACCCAAAAAATAACCCGAAAAACAGTGGTGTCCCAAAATATAGGCACGTTGCAGTACGCCGAATTTCACTAATTTAAATTATAATACAAATTTAAAAATAACACTTGGAATTAATTTTTTAATACAAATTGTAAATAAGAGCTTTTATTTAATTTTTTTTTTTTTGTATAAAAATTTTCAAATAACTTTTATTTTAAAACTTATAATTGCGATCCCTGATATAAAGTAAACCTTATTTGTTATAATTTCACCTAATAAACATTTTCAAATTTTTTTAAAAGGAAAATTGAAAATAAAAATTATTGCTCAATTTTCAGCTGTTGATTGCCTTCGACTACAGCCTGAGCATTTTAATTTTTTAAATATAAATTATAAAGTAAAACTAATGTTATTGGGGTTTAAGAAAAGTGAAAAAAAATAAATAATTTTTTTAATTGTAAATAATACAAAAAATTTAAAATTTTAAATTATTTTTGAAAACAAACAAACACTTTTTTTTTTTTTTGTGAAAATATAAAAATTTATTTACTTTATTTTATGGTATACTATTACTGTTATGTGTAGTAACTTATACCATAGTGATGTGTAATATTTCAATTTATATATACAATTGTATATATTTACTCCTAAAAAATGGGGTTTTTACAAATATTAAGTTATAGTTATATTCGTCTGTTTGGTAATAATTTTTCTAAAAATTATTTTTAACTTTTTATTTTTTATTTATTTGCACTTTGACATATTCTATAGCTACATTCTACAGCCTTTGTGGTGGAACTCTTTTGATGGCCACCACTGTACGCACGCCTGTCCGGCACGCGCAAGTGGCATGAGCTTACCAAGCGCAACGCAACTACCCCGCATGGTCGCGCAGAGGGTGGAACTTGAACGGTGTTGAGGGCAGGGGTGGGTAATGGGCAATATCAGTGAGAGGGGGGAGGAGGTGGAGTGGAAGGTGTGGTGGGGGGTGGAGGTGGGTGTTGTGAGCAGTGCATGCGTGGCCTTACTAGTATTGGGATTATATCGATATCCATCCTTATCGAAATTTCCAATATGTATTTAAGGCTTGTATATCGATAATATCGATATAACTGAAGTTTTTGCTTTATATTTATATTAATTTATATACATATTAATTTCAAACAAGAGATTATTAAAATCATTAATCTATTTAACTTTATAAATAGAAATCGAGTAAGATCTTGAAATATTATAAATTTATATATTTTAAATTTTTGAAATTCTAAAACTTTTGCAATTTTGAAATAAAAACAAAGTAATATTTTGAAACAACCGAATTTTTAAGTTTTTAAATAAAAATCAATTGATTTTTCCAAACATAGAAAATGATAAAAACTTTTAAACTTTTTAAGTACAAATAAAGAATTATTTTTAATCAGTAGAGATTATGTGAATGCTTAAGCTATTGAAATTTGTCAACAAAAATCGATAAGCGCAAAAATATTGTCGATATTTTCGATATCAAGAAGAATGACTTCGATAATATCGATGTCATTGCGTTTGCGTGCGCTGTTGTTGTTTTTTTTCTCTATGAATGTTGTTGTTGCTGTCAGCTACCCGCTGCTGACGTTGGCGTCGGCGTCGGCGTCGCTGCTGCTGCTGCTGCGACTGCATGGGGGATGTTTCTGTGCTGCTTTTTTGGGGGTAGCATAAATATGTGTATATACAAATGTTAGCTATAGCCGTCTCCCTCTCTCTCTGTTTGTCTCTTTCTCTTTCTCTCGCTCTTATGTAAGAGCAGGCGCTGCTTTAGGCTGGGCACGCATGCAAACGCAAGCTTTTTCAGTGTCGAAAGCTTTTGCGCAAAGCTTTTTTCACCTGCGCGCCATATGCTGAAAAGAAACAAATAAATAAATAAAAAACAAAGTGCGGAATTCAACAAATAAAGCAAAGGCTGTTTAAATTACGTACAAGCTAATATACATACATACAAATATATCGTATATATACATTTGTATGTACATGCAAACCAGTGTTGCCAATTTGTTTTTTTTATATTTTTATCGTCAAGAGCAAAAAAAAGGTCAATTAAAATTAAGTAAACAGAAAAAAACAGCTCTACATGAAAGGTGTTATTGGCAAATATCGTAGTGCAATATCGGTATTATCGATATTATCGATAACGAGCTTTTACGCTTATCGAACTGAACAATATTGAAAATATTTCTATTTATTATTAAAAAGGGTAAAATTTTTAAAAATCTGTTGCTTACAAATATTACGCTATTTTGATTTAGATAGTTGCATAATTTAAATAATCTGTTATGTTTGAAAATATTAATCTGGTTTTTATTAAAAAAGTTGAAGAATTTAATAATCTCGTGTTTCCTAAAGAAAAAAAAGCCAAAATTCCCGCTTCTATAAGTTGTCCAGCAATTGCACTTAAAAGGCAGCCAGATCTGGCGATAAAAAAGCGCACTTGACAACATTGATGCGAACACAGTGCGGCAACAGTTTTGCTCTCCTAACCGCACTATGTGCGTCTCTGTCGCGCCGAAAGCGTCAACGTCGACGCGACGCATGGGCGCAGTATTGATTTTTAACTGCGTCGACGCCGCCGCTTGCGTCGTCGCTGTCGACGTCGCCGAAAATGTGAAATGCATGCACAGGGCGTCTGGCCAATCCGGGGGGTGGTTTGTCACGCTCTCTCGCTCTCGCTCTTGCTCTCGCTGCGTTACGTTTGCTTTTCGCTCTTCTCGTTCTCGTTCTCGTTGTTGTTGTTATTTTCGTGCGCTGCGCGCTCTCTTTGTATCTGCGCTCTTCTTTGGCTTTCATTATTGTTCTTGCTGCCGCCGTCGACGCAGCTACTGCTGCCGTTAGTTTTGCTTCTGCTCGCTGTTGTTGTTGTTGTTGTTGTTTTTATTATTATTATTATTGTCGCGTCGTCGCCGTCATCTGAGCAAACGCAAATAGAACTTAAACAATTGCAACAAAACCAAAACCAAAAACAACAACAAAAACAAACTTTAGTTCGCTCTCACCCCCTCTCTCTCTCTCGCTCTCGCTAGTGTGCGTGTGCTATCGAATCGTTATCGTTATCGAATTTTTTTCACTGTGTCAAAAAACAAATTTATTTAAACTGTGAAAAGTTCTGTGAAAATAAAATAGAAAATTAAATAAAAAGCACATTTATTTACATAAGCGCCGAAAGTTTATTGCGCACGTGCAGCTTTAAAGCTTTGCGGAGCTTTGGCGCAGGTTGCACTTAACCTGCTGAGTCTGCGCTTTATCACAATCCAATTGCAAAGTGTAAACGTACGTACAAATACATAAATACATACATAGATACATATATACATATATGTATATTCTGCTGATAAGATAATTCCCTCCTAGGACTACGCACAATTGTTTAAGCTTAAATACCCTAAAATAATTCGTCATTCTATAGCTCCAAATAAATAAACATTGCAAATTCAATGGCGTCAGCTTTATAAACCCTAAAAACCGGGGGTAGCAAAGCTTGGATTCGTAAACACAAACAAACAAATACAGATATGAATAGATACATACATATATATATAGTGGTGTTTTTTCCGGTGCAGGTTTTTTTTTCGGGGAAATGCTGTTGTTCCTTACAACACTAAACAAATACTTAAAAAATTTAAATATTAACTTTTAATTAAAAAATAATCTAAATATAAACTCTTTAATTACTTACATATTTATTTAGTTATTATTAAAATATTAATCATTTAAATATTGGTATTGAATGATTTAATTAATTCTTTAATTTTAATATATTGAGTGGTAAATGATTAAAACATTAATAAATCAATGATATGAGAAATACTGATGAGGAATGTTGCTTATGGAATAATTTTAATATTGTTGTTTAAAAATTGTTAATGATTTAAATTTGAATAATATGGGAATGAGATATCCATGATATTCCTGTCATTCCCCATTTCTCATGCAGTATACGTTCTTAAACATAATTTTTAGTTTAGTTCTGACGTTCAACTGTGCAACATCATAATAAATACCGAATTTCTGGTCCCACAATAATTAAAAAAATTATATAAAGTTTTAAATGCGTAAAATATTTTTTATTAAACATAAATATAAATCGTACAACGATTTAAAAATATTATTTTAATATTATTTGTATTAAATTACATATAGGGTATATCACTTTAAAAAATTACAGAAAAATCTATTAAATAAGTGTAAATGAGAAATGTGTGTGTGTGAAACCCAGAAGGAAGAATAATAGAAAAGTAAGAAGAAGATGCATTGCTGGTGAGCTTCGTATAATTTAAAATTCCAGTGTCGGTTGCGTTCGACTAATCAGCAGCTAAATTGCTGTTTTAGCTCTAAACATGCCAAATTTTCAAGTTTCGGTTTCGTTTCGGTCTCTCCGTTCGTACTTAGGGAATATTTCTAGGCGTAATCAGCACACACACACACACACACACACACTAATTCATTACGTATGTATGTATGTATGTATATAGAGTTGTATATAGAGCTCATTTTGTTGTTGTTCTTGAGGGTTGCGCATGCGCGCTTTTGACCTGATTCATTCAACGCTTATCAGTATTATTTCTGTTCTGTTTTTTGCCTTTTGTGTTTTTTTATTGTATTGTTGTCGCTTTCGTTATGACATGTGTGGCCGCACACTCCGCTCCACTTGCCTAGGGACGGCCTTTAATATATGTATCTTCGACCGATAACACCGCATCTATCTGCATATATTATAAACTATTTGCAGTCTACAGTCTACAAGCACATACTTGGGCGTTTGTTTTATTTTATGTTAATTATTTAAAATAAAGTCGACTCCAAATACAATTTTAATTTAATTTGAGAATTAAATTATTTTCAAGATGATATATAATCTGTAAAAAGTTTAACTAAACTTTGTAAGGCTTTTGATAGTCGCGAGAAATTAAATATTAATTTAAAATATTTCTTTAAAAAAAGCAAATTTAATAGAAAACATAATGCTAGGTGTAGATCTGTCGGACGCGCCTGACTGCACAATACCCTGTACCCTATATTTCAAGCAAAATTTAAATGTGAAGAATGCCTTAGACTATGTCACAAGTCTGTAACTTTAATATTGTGGCTGCAGAACATACATTTTGAGAAAGAATTTCTGTTGCATATCTTCGCTTATACTTATCAGATTGTAATAAAATTTACACCATCGGTGGAGAATAACATAGACTACGTTCATACCAAATTACAGTCTGTAGCTTTTATAAAGTGTGCAAGATCCAGAGGATAGGCACAGTTTTTTGCGATTTGCGGGGAAAGTGGAAAAGGTATAGAAAACCGAAAACAAACTCGTACTGCTTACTGAATAGGAGAACCTAAATCCCGAATATGATATCTCTAGCTCTTATAGTTGCTGAGATCTAGGTGTTTATACGGACAGACAGATAAATACGGACAGATGATCAAGAATATATAATTATCACTAACTTAATAGACCCTTTTGACTTTTGTAAAGTAAAGGGTATAAAAAAAAACCCCAAGCAATAAGTGAAAATCTAGAATGTAGCCAGCGCTATTCAAATTTCGGTTGGCTATACATTTATTTATTAATTTGCCTTACAATAAATAAACAACTAAACTGCAACCGTCAACTGTATAATTCGAAGTCTATATTCGACATCCGAGTCTATATTTTAACTCCCATTTGACCTTAAAATCAAATTACACTAAACAATAGAACATTTTAGTGCTAACTGAGCAATGAATAACATTTTCTCTTGCAGTTGAGGAGCGAGAGCAGCAGTTGCAGCAGTTGCAACAGTTGCGGCCGTTGCACTACCGGTACCGCCAGCACCATCTTCTGCAGCAGCAGCGGCGCAACCGTCATCCGGCAAGCTGGCGACCACAAGCTATCGCCTGGTGGTGGCTCCGGCGGGCAGTCAGAACCGTGCTGCCAATGTGGTTGTCACCAGCGGTGGCGGTGGCGGCACCGTCAGCGGCGTGGCAAGTGGCGGGGGCAGCAACAGCTCGGGCGGCAGCGGTGGCCTGAATGTGACGACGATAACCACCACGAGCAGCGGCACGCAGGCGCAGTCGAGCAGCTCCTCGGGGGGCCAGAGCAATGGGGCAACCTACAAGATCGAGATGCTGGACGATGATATACAGAGCCTTGCCACGGATGAGGATGACGATGATTTGATGAGCAGCGAGGGCAGTTTATACGATGGTGATCTCAATACGATAGCGGTGAACGATGATGTTGCCCATCAGTTGGCGGCAGCGGGTCCAGTGGGCGTGGCAGCGGCCGCTGCCATCGCCAGCTCAAAGAAACGCAAGCGTCCGCATTGCTTTGAGACGAATCCGTCGGTGCGCAAGCGTCAACAGAATCGTTTGCTGCGCAAGCTGCGCGGCATCATCTATGAGTTCACGGGACGGGTGGGGAAGCAGGCGGTGGTGCTGGTGGCGACACCGGGCAAACCCAACACCAGCTACAAGGTGTTTGGCGCCAAACCGCTGGAGGATGTGCTGCGTAATCTCAAGAACATTGTCATGGATGAGCTGGACAATGCGTTGGCCCAACAGGCGCCGCCCCCTCCGCAGGAGGATCCGTCGCTCTTCGAGCTGCCCGGTTTGGTCATCGATGGCATACCGACGCCCGTGGAGAAAATGACGCAGGCGCAGCTGCGCGCTTTTATACCGCTGATGTTGAAGTATTCGACGGGCAGGGGCAAACCCGGTTGGGGCAGGGAGTCGACACGTCCGCCCTGGTGGCCCAAGGAGTTGCCGTGGGCGAATGTGCGCATGGATGCACGCTCCGAGGATGACAAGCAGAAGGTGGGTGGGGTGGGTGTTCAACAGCCGCCTCGCAATCACGAATCGTGTCTTACTAATCGACCCACCATGCCCCAACGTCTATCTCTCTCTCTCTCTCTTCTCCCCCACAAACAGATCAGCTGGACGCACGCACTGCGCAAGATCGTCATCAACTGCTACAAGTATCACGGGCGGGAGGATCTGCTGCCCACATTTGCGGACGATGAGGATAAGGTGAACGCATTGATCTCACAGTCCGGCGACGAGGATGACGACATGGAGCAGTTGTCCGAAACGCCCACCATCCAAACGGTGCAAACTGTCGCCCCAGCCGTCACCACAGCCAACACGCAGGTGAGACAAGTAAGCAACGCCTGATCAGGCTCAACATTTGCAATTAGCGTGGCCAAAGCTCAACATTTTAATGCCACTCGGTTGAAGATTCTCCCCAAGGCATATTCTTGCAAGGTTCTGGCATTTTACTCCGAAAGATTTGAGATCTTAATGTTCTTTTTGGAGCTAGTCAAAGGGACAGACTTGTTTTAGTATTTTACTCCGCAAGATTTGTAATCGTCAAGTAAAATTTCTGAAGCTAGTCAAGTACCAGCAAGGTTCCAGCATTGTACTCCGAAAGATTTGTGATCTTAATTTATTTTTTGGAGCTAGTCAAAGGGACAGTATTGTTCGGGTATTTTGTTCGGAAAGATTTCTGATCTAAATAATTGTATAAATCTTTTTTTTTTTTTGGCTTATTAAAGTTGCCAAAATTGCCATTCAATTAAAAATCTAAAAAAAAAGTTAAGCTGTTCAAAATGTCCGAAATTTTTTAGTATATCATTCCGAAGGATCTGTGATCTTAATAATTTAGAATTTATTTATGAAGCAAAACAATTGGGAGTACTTTGTACTCTTTTCCAGTTGTTTTTAGACCCTGTGCTTTGAAAAAGTCTGGATAAACGCAGAGATTTTGGAAACTAAAGCAGTCATTTTCGGAATTTAGTTAGGAGTATACCATACGCAGATCAAGTTTATTTCTAGATCAAGTTTAATCGTTAAAAAACGAATAACAAGCGTAGTAATAAACATTGAGGGTTATCATTCCGAATATATGCACTTTGGCAACATATTTATCTATCCTAAACAGCGCATTGAAATCGGTGGCTAAATACAGAAGATATTAGGAAATGTAATGTCATTAAATATTGAACTTCTTGACCGCAAATTAGCGGTTGATATCATAGATCTTGGCCACGCTAATTACAGTAAAGACCTCAAAACTAAACAATAATTTAACTGGGTAAAATAATGGGTGCCTGTCATACCGATGTAACTGTCAACACACATTACCATTCGATCCCATATACACTTGCTCTCGCATACTAACCGTCATATTAACCATGATCCAAACCTAAATCGGAACTGCAGCCGCAACAGGTGAACGTGGTGAAGATAAATAGCGCGGGTACCGTCATCACGACGCATACGGCTCAAACGAACAGTCCGGCCCCAACCATCATCCAGAGCACCAACAATCAGCACGTGACGACGACTGCGACCCTACCGGCGTCCACAAAGATCGAGATATGCCAGGCACCAGCAGCGCAGCAGCAGCAGCTGCAGCAGCAGCATCAGCAGCACCATCATCACCATCAGACCACCAACAATACGGTGCACATCCAGGCCGTCACCCAGGGACAACCGCAGACGATACAATTGACGACGGCCAGCGGTACCGCAACGGCAACCGCTGTGCCCACAACAGCAGCTGCTGTAAGTGCATCTGTTGCTGCTGCTGCCGCCGCTGCAGCGGCACAGCAACAACAGCAGCAGCAGCAACAACAACAGCAGCAGCATCAGCAGCAACAAGCGAATGCTGCTGCTCAAACCGTAACCGCCCAACAGATTGCGAATGCGCAAGTTTGCATCGAGCCCATAACACTGAGTGACGTTGATGTTCGTACTAATCTATCAGAACTTGTAACTACACTGCCTCTAACTAGTCTTAACTACCCGCTCCAATGCGGACCATACGCGGAGGGTGTTGGGCACGATCCACGTATAGCCACAACAAAGTATAAATACCTACATATCATTAAGTTCTTTGCACGGTTGCACATCTCGCTTGAGGCTCTATTCTCCTTGTAAAATCCAGCTTAAAGTCATTTTATCCTTGTCAAAATCTCTTTGGGGTTTTTTCTCCTGATCGAAATCTCCTTGAGATTTTTTCTCCTTATCGAAATCTCTTTGAGGTACTTCCTCCTAATGGAAATCTCTTTGAGGTTCTTTCTCCTGATCGAAATCTGCTTGAGGTTTTCTCCTTGTTGAAATTTATTTGAGGTTCATCCTCCTTGTCGACATCTCTTAGGGTTTTCGCCTTGTCCAAATTTCTTTGAGGTTCATCCTTTCTATCGGAATCTCTTTAAGGTTTTATCCTTGTCGGAATCTAGCTTGTAGTTTGTCCACCTTGTGTGCGAACATAGTGTGCGCAGAGGTGGAGATGCAAATAAAGTCGATGTTGACTCCATTTGCATCTTCATTTTCTGCAGGCACTATTTTCGCAACATAACTCACTTTGAGGTTTTCTCCTTGTGGAAATATCCTTGTCGAAACCTCTTTGAGGTTCTTCCTCCTAATGAAAATCTTTTTCAGGTTCTTTCCCCTGATCGAAATCTCCTGGAGGTTCTCTCCTTGTCGAAATTTCTTTGAGGTTCAACCGTTCTGTCGGAATCTAGCTTGTAGTTTGTCCACCTTGTGTGCGAACATAGTGTGCGCTGAGTTGGCGGCGAAGTTAAAGTCGATATTGACTTCAGCTTCGTCATCAACTTCAGCAGGCACTATTTTCGCAACATAAATCACTTTGAGGTTTTCCCCTTGTCGAAATTTCTTTGAGGTTCTTCCTCCGAATGAACTTCTTTTTGAGGTTCTTTCCCCTGATCGAAATCTCCTTGAGGTTTTCTCCTTGTCGAAATCTCTTTGAGCTTCTTCCTCCTAATGGAAATCTCTTTAAGGTTCTTCTTTCTGATCGAAATTTCTTTGGGGTTTTCCCCTTGTCGAAATATCCTTGTCGAAATCTCTTTGAGGTTCTTCCTCCGAATGAAAATCTTTTTGAGGTTCTTTCCCCTGATCGAAATCTCCTTGAGGTTTTCTCCTTGTCGAAATCTCTTTGAGCTTCTTCCTCCTAATGGAAATCTCTTTAAGGTTCTTCTTTCTGATCGAAATCTCTTTGAGGTTTTTCCTCCTGATCGAAATCTCTTTGAGGTTTTTTCTCCTTGTCGAAATCTCTTTGAGGTTCTTCCTCCGAATGAAAATCTTTTTGAGGTTCTTTCCCCTGATCGAAATCTCCTTGAGGTTTTCTTCTTGTCGAAATCTCTTTGAGCTTCTTCCTCCTAATGGAAATCTCTTTGAGGTTTTTCCTTCTGATCGAAATCTCTTTGAGGTTCTTCCTTGTGGACAAAATCTCTAAGATATTTTTCCTTTTTCTCTAGTTCAAGCTCCGTACAGCTGAGGCAAATAATAACTTGTTTAATGGAGTTGATAATGTTTCAAAATCTGCAGCTCAAGCTTCTCCATCAATTCGAAACCTACTATAGGTTTTCCTCCCTTCTTCCCTACTTATCACTTGAAGCTCTTTCGCTAAGGTTTTGAATATTTTATGATCTTGAGCTGAAGAATCTGGAGATGTTTCAAGCTGCAGCTATAAGACTTGATGGAATAAAAATATGGAATAAACACAGGCTATGGAAATTGTTTTAAATAATACGTGCCTAACGCCTTCCCCGCCATTTATTTTTTACTTTAATTGATATTGTGATTTTGCTAATATTTTATGTTAAAATGTTAAGATTATGTTCAGCTACTTTATATTGTTCTGATTGTTTCGTTAACTGCCTTGAGTTTTGTATGACGCTACAATAAAAAAAAATAAACAAAATAATATTTATTTCTATTTTTTACAGCTTACACATATATGTTATATTTTTTTATGTGCCAAAAAAAAGGTTTTCCTTTTTTTTTATTAATAAATTTTAAGCATTAAAAATTTTTTTATTTTATTTTTTGTTTTTTGTATAATTTTAGTTTTCCCGTTTGCAGCTGATTTTTATATGGTTTTCATTTCATGCGTTCACCACAAACCCCAAACAAAGCATCCACACATGTAAATACACCAACTTTAACAACAAATACACACACACGCATACACACACACACACATATTACACCAATACACAGTAAAAAATATAAACTTTGTTCTTTTTAGCTAACATTTTGCATGCGTTTTCTTGTTTAGTTTTTTTGTTTATTGTTGCTTTTTTTTTTTTTGATTTGCTTGTCATTTTGTATTATTTAGTGGTATTTAACAGAGAGCTGTTAACTAACATTTCGTTTTACATTGTGACCTTGACAGTACACCACGCAGACGGTGCTGTCCCAGAATGCCGATGGAACCGTCTCGCTCATTCAGGTGGATCCCAATAATCCCATCATAACGCTGCCCGATGGCACCACGGCTCAGGTACAGGGCGTGGCAACGGTATGTATAACAGATTTATAACGGATTATCTATATATATTTCCCGACTTTGTCCCGCCTGATTTGCTAACCGGTTGAAAAAGCGATCTCTCTTCCCTTTATTCCTTTTGAATCTGTTTTATCTTCTGTTTTGTCAACTTAATGCAATATAATACCGCCTAGCAGGTATATCTATATATATATATATAGCTAACGGTTCTCCGTGCTCTCGTTGCAGCTGCATCAAGGGGAAGGCGGTGCTACCATACAAACGGTGCAGAGTCTTACCGATGTCAATGGACATGAGAATATGACCGTGGATCTGACCGAGGCGCAGGATGGACAAATCTTTATTACCACCGAGGATGGTCAAGGTATGTGGATTACCGAAATATAGAAGATAAAATATAGACAATGGAATATTTTGTACACCATATAACACTTGGAATATGCAATAATTTAGAATATAGTAGAACGTAAAATGCATTTAAAATATAATATCGAATAGATAAACTGTAGAATATCGAATATAAAATCTATACAATGGGAAAAGAGAATAAGTTTTTGAGGTTAGACAATGTATTTGTATTTTTGTATTTTTTTTTTTCAAGTGTATTAGAATCTACAAGTTCTGAAAATTTCATCAAAATCGGTCCATAAAAGAGCTATAATGAATCAAAGTTTTGTTTTTTCTGTGCCCATTGTAAAATGGGAAAAACAGGGTTTATAACTTTGTCAGAATGTATGTAACAGGCAGTAGGAGGCGTGGCAGACCCCCACAAAGTATATATATTCTTGATCAGGGTGACGAGCTGAGTCGATTTAGCCCTATCCGTCTGTCTGTCCGTCTGAATGAACGCTGAGATTTCGAAAACTACAAAAGCTAGAGCAGCCGTCTTGGTTGCTATCGGTAGATGTATTCAATACACAGATCAAGTTTATTTTAAATCGTTGATGCCACGCCTCCTTCAATAAAATCCACATAACCTAAAATTTTTAACATAAAAAGTTGAACAACGAGCTTAATATTAAACATGGAATGTTGTTAGTTGACACATATAATATATTTTTAATTAAATATTTGTATATATTTTTGGATCATATTTTACACGATCTAATTTTGCATTTTCTGCTTCTTCCTTGCCCAGGTTATCCCGTGTCCGTGAGCAATGTTATTTCGGTGCCGGTGTCGATGTATCAGTCGGTGATGGCCAACATGCAGCAGATCCAGAACAGCGACGGCACCGTCTGCCTGGCGCCCATGCAGGTAGATAACAGCAGCAGCAATCGCAACAGCAACAGCAACACGAACAACAGCAGCAGCAGCAGCAACAATAATTGTAGCAGCAATAGTAGTAGCAACAACAGCAACTCGCTGCTGGGCATATCGCTGATAAATGCAGGCAGCTTATTGACAGGCAGGCGACTTGCAACAGGCGCAGCAGCAACAGCAGCAGCAGCAGCAACATCAGCAGCAACCGCAGCAACAACTCAGCCGGCAGCAATCACATTGCAGGCGCCTCCGGGCACGCGTCTTTATCTGGCGGCAACAGCAGCAACTGGCAGCAGCAGCAGCAGCTCAGGCTTCAATCTCGCTAATCATAACAATAACAATAACAATAATAATAATAATATTAGTAATAATAATAATATCAAAATGCCGCTGCCCATTGTGCTGACATCGTCGCGTGCCGCCGCCGGGGGCAAGCGTCGCAAGCTGCACGCCAACAGCAGCAACAAGCTGCCGGCAACTGTTGCTGCCGCCGCTGCTGCTGCTGCTGCTGCCGGCATACGCTGCGTGGACAGCGCCAGCTTGCAGCTGCCGGCCAAGAGCATCAAGCTGGAGCGTTTGGACTAGACACTTGCCAGACAGATTGAAGGACAGACGAACGGACAGACGGACAGACATAGCATCCACAATTACGCTTGCCCAGAAAGTGCAGAAGAAGACGAACAGTTAGTGTAGGGAATCATACAAATCTAGTCAAAGCGGCGCTGCATCAAATACACACGATACACAAACAGAATCCACAAGCAGAAAACACGCACCCACCAGACGCACAATAGAAAACACCAACAGCATCCACACTTGGAATACACAAATACAAAACACACTCAGAATTCACAAACCGAAATCGCACTTGCAATACACCATAGAAAACACTAACAGAATACACACACTTAGAATACACAAACAAAATAAAATACACTAAGAAAATACGAAAACGCAAACAAAATAAATTACACACGGAATGCACTAAGAAAATACACAATTAGAATCCGCACTCGCACTCAGAATCCACAAACAGAATACACACAAAAAACCCACACTCAAAGCACCCCTACAGAATCCACACAATAGCATATGCAAACAGAATCCACAAACAAAATGCAAATTTCGAGTGTATTTTATTTTGTTTGTCTATAATATATAACATACACAAAACAATCCACAAACAGAATACACACTCACAATACACACACACAAAATACACAAATAGAGTACAATCACGTCGCATACTCACACACAAAATTAAACAAAAAAAAAAAACAGAATACACTTGGAATCCACAAGCAGGGTGCACACACACACACACGCATACACTTGCCATACAAACAGCTACACTGAGAGAAACACATGTGAATGCCAAAATCCAAATGAAAACCAAAACAAAGCAAAACCAATTAGCAACATTTTAGCCTAAAACGTAACGCTTACTAACACTTAAACAAGGTCCACACCCCCCCCCCTCCCCCTACCCCTGCCGATTTCCCCCTCCCTCATCAAGCAGGAATATGAATTTAAACTTGAAAGCTTCAAGCCAAAAGCAAAAACAGCATAAATTTGTGAATAATTGAAACGAGCAAACCAAAAAGCGCAAAACGCAAACAAAATCCTAACCTAATTATAAATTGCAAAAATCTATAATATATAATATATATATACATAATTCAAATCGATATCGACATTATGTTGTTCCTAAAAAGTGACAAATCATCAACAAACATACAAAAACAAAAAATCAATCAAAAAAATACCATGGAATTTGTAGCATATTTTTGTAGCACTTTAATTAGTTTAGTTGAATTAGTTGTAATGCGTAAATTGTTTAAAAAATTAAACTAATTTCTTTATTAATTTTGTAATTTTTTAATATATTTAGTCTTATGTTAAACGCAACACAAGCCAAATATTAACTTGTATTTAGTTGAAGCTATAATTTTTAGTTTGTGCAATCCATTGAAAGAATTAATTACCAATCTAATTAGTTTAATTTTTTATTTCTAAGTAGTTTTTTTAATTTCATTTTCAATTGAAACTGTGCCGAATAAGTCGCGTTTAAAACGTGCCTTGATTACAAAAAAAAACATATATATAAAATATATATAATATCGAAACGGTTACAACTTGTGCAATAGAGATGGGTTCGATCTATATTCTATATTGTAGAATCGATCTTTTCGATCGCTTCACTTCCAAAAATCGATTTAATCAAAATAAATTCAAATTGTTTGAAAAAAAAAAACAACTGAGGACGTAGCTGATCCGTCGGTTCGAAAAAATCGATTCTCAGAAAAAAAGCATCGTTTTAATCGCCGACAAAAAGCATCGATTAAATCGAATCGTAATCGAATCGAAGCCCAGCTCTATTGTGCAAATAATAACTAAAAAACAATTACTTTAAAAACCCGTTAAACTTGCAGTTAAGCTAAGATTTGCACGAACGATGGGAAACTATCGCATCGTGTGCCATCGCTAACAAGCGAACAGTCTCGATAGCAACAATCGGTTGCATAACCGTTAACCGTTAACCGTTTCGCTTGCATATCAAGTAATTTAGTCCACTTCTGTTAAACTCGTCCAACGTAGTCAAATTTTGCATTCAAAATGTAGCCCATAAACCCTATATAAAATATTATTTAAAAAAAAATGCCTAAATTAATTAAAAATAATAAAAAAATACCGCCAACAATTGCCATTGGAAATAGGTACAAAATGATAAAAAAGCTAATGAAAAATTGTGAATTTCAAAATGAATATATGAAATTCGATTGAATGTTGTTTACAAATTACGTTTATCAGCACTTTCATTGTATGCTTATTATTATTATTATTATTATCATTATTATTATTATTATTCTCTTCATTATTATTGTGTTTATGTTTATGTTTATATTAATTATTAGAGCTATTAATTAATGCTAGCAAAAAGAAACGAAGCAAAAAAACAAACCAAATCAAAGCTATTGAATAAAAACATCCTTTGTTGTTGTGATTTTATATATGATTTAACGAGTTTTTTATTATTTCTATATTTTCCTATATTTTTTAGCAGTTTTAGAATTTTTATTTGCCTGATTTTCAAGTAAGTATTTCTTGATTTCCTTGACTTTTGTTTTATGGTATACAAAATTAAATTATATAAAGGCTAAAAAAACAGAAGCTCAAAGTAATTTAAATAATTTGTTTTCTAAATAACTTTGTTGTCTGTTAGCAGAACCCGCCTAAATTTACAACATCGATAGGTAATATCATAAGCTAAATACTAGCCAATTTACAAAGTTGTAGCTGGAAAATTGTGGCTGTTGTGGTTTTTTGTGATTCGGCAGCGAACGCATGCAGGCAGGCGAATGCTGCAAAAAACTTTAACTGCCCAGAACATTGACGAAACTATATGCCAAAGATAATGTCTCTAGCTTATATAGTTCCCGAGATCTACGGCCGTAAAGCAGCCATATTTGAAGAAAAACAATATTTATCATAATACTATATTAATTAATATAATATTTTAATTTGCTTCAACTTTTGTTCGCTTCACAGGTGGAAAACGGCGATCAGTTGGAGACGATAACCGTATCGCCCGGCATGCATCAGATGATGATACAGGGGGGTCCCGGACAGGAGCCTCAGCTGGTCCAGGTGGTTAGCCTGAAGGATGCGACCCTGCTGAGCAAGGCCATGGAGGCTATCAACTCGGGCAACGTCAAGGCCGAGGATACTATCATAATGGAGCAATAGTTTTAAACCAAATTCACTCAACTACAACTACATACATTCTAACTAGTTAATACAGATATATATATATATATATATATATACGTCTATATATATCTAGTTTATCGTAGTTTATACAATGTAAAACTAAACAATTTTGATCTCCAAGCACGCATGTAAAATGCTTGATAAAATCACACACAAAACTCATAGACATAATTCGTACTCCATATGCTATATATACCAGATAGTATATGGTCCATATATAGCATATAGTATATATAAACCGTATTTATCACGACGCATAAACGCATATATATTTTATAAGTACCTGAAAGGTGTTGCTACTATAAAGTCGAAAAGCAATTCTCGTTTGATTCGCGTTCTGTTGCAGTCGGGCATGCCCCACACCGTGCATACCCTGTATTCCTGCAAAACGTTATTCTAGTCTATACCAAACTGTAGCTCTCAAAACCCCAAAATTCTTCTAGTCAACCCTGAGAATTTAACACTCAAAGCTGTATAATATATATTTTTTTTCTTATTTAGCATAAAACAATTTTGAAAAAAGAATTTTTTTGTTTGTTTTGTTATCTGTTTATTTGATTTAGTTGTAAATCAAATTTTTGGTCGTCTTTACAAATAGTTCAATTAAGATCTAAGCAAACCAAAGGACTTCAATTCCATTAGATACAGATATTTATTATATATAATAATCGAATGTTTCTGCACTTACTCATACATATACATATATATATAAATACATACAAACCAGCATATAAATATATATGATAAATACCCTATATATAGGACCTTGACAGAGTTACTTGTATAACAGATATATACAGATATATATATATGTCTCTAGTCGTAAAGTTAAATTAAATTAATTCCCTAAACCAAGTTCATAATTCATAGGCCAAAAACCGAAAGCAACAAATACAAAAATATATTTAAAAAAAATTCAAATACAACAAAAAAAGTAAAACAAATACAAATACCCTGCAATGTAAACATGAATTCACTTTAAACTTTAATATTAATTATAAATAAATAACTGTATGAAAAATAAACCAAATTGTTTGATTCTTTTGGAATTAAGAGGCAATAGCAGTACTGTGTCGGTTGCGTCCGACTGCAGCTTTTCCGTTAGTTTGTTTTCCATCCAAACTGTTTTTATTTTAATAACCCTCTTATTATTCACATCTGCCTGGATGAACGCTGAGATCTGCCATACGCCGTTCAAGTTTATTTTATTAGATGCCACGCCCCTTTCGCACACAATAAACAAAAATTATATAATTTTATATCTATTTCAGAGCTGCGAATCTATCTACTTGAATGCAATCGTCAGTATCTAACAATTCTATAAATTTTATTAGATAATTAAGAGAGATATGATGCATCAAAGTTTTGCCTATCCGACAAACAATCGGTTAATGAACACAGAACATTATTGCAGGCTTTACCTTTACTCGGTAAATTTTAACCAGCTGTTTAAGAACCTGGCCCACTGTGCCAAATCGTAATATCGTTATCGATAACACGCTCGCTGCAGTCTGTCAGGGGAATCACAGCAAAAATAGGCAAAGAGATAAAACGCCAAGGTTTATGATTTATTTAGGTTTTTATTCTGATTTAGAATTATTGTTTGTTATTATTAGGCTTACGTGCTAGACATTAAATAATTGCTAAAACTTTAAACTGGCATTACTCGTATTTAATATTTAATATTATTTTTATTATTATTGGTATTATCGAATTATTGTTAGGTTTACCATATTATAGAACTTGTTAATTGTATCATAAATTAGCTTGTACAAAATATCAAGACAACGCCAAAAAAACAAAAAAAAAAAACAAACAAAAATACAACATATAGAACACAAATAATTCCTATATAGCAGATATATGGTATATATAGCATATATATAAATATTTAGTGGGCATATTAGAATTATGTATGTAAACCAAAAGTGTTTTAAGAGCACAACTCGTTGAAAACAACAAAAAATCAAATACAATTTTACAAATTGGCTTAAATAATATAACAATATATATATATATATGGATCTATATACGATTTACAAACTAGAAAAACGACCGAACGAACGAACGAAAATAAAACCAAAAACAAAGTTACACAAAATTATTAGTTTACACTAATCATAATAATAATCATCATAATATTAATAATAATATTAATAATAATAATAAATGTTATTAAAAGCTAAAAAACATAAAGTTAAATTTTGCTAAAGAACAAAATGTTGCTAATTGCTGCCGCTTAGCAGTGGGGGATGGGCAGGGGGCGTGGTGTAAGGAGTGGGCGTGGTGCATGCGAATTGTAAAATAAATTTGAACAAATCTGGTGGATAAGGAAAACTAGATTTAAAAAAAAATATATATATATAAGAATTATTTGCTTAATTGTCATATAGCTCAGTGCACAGTGTATGTGTGTGTGTGTTTGTGTGTAATTTTTTAATTATTGAGTATTTTAATTTTTTAATTGTTTTTTGTCACTAGATTATTTTTGTTTGTGTAATTTTCAGTCGTTCGTTGTATTGAAGCTAGATTCAAATTCAAAATGGCGCACAAAGTCAGTTATGCTCTCCCCGCTTCCCGCTCCACACTCGCTCGCTCCCTCTCTCGAGACAAGCGAAAGCTGCGCTCTCTCTGCTAAGGTTGTTAAGGCAGGCTGTTAAGGCTCTGTTAAAGCTGCGCTCTCTTACTGTTACTGCTAGGCGCGCAGGCTGTTAAGCTTCTGTAAAAGTTCTGCTAAGACTGCGCTCTCTCACTGTTAAAGTTAAAGCTGCGCTTTCTTGCCATTACTGTTAAGGTGCTGCTAAAGCTGCGCTCTCTCACTGTCAAGCTTCTGTTAAAGCTGCGCTCTCTTACCAAGTAATACTCCTAGACTCAAGCTATTGAGCTTTTGCTAAACCTGCGCTCTTTCTCTGTTATGCCTAAGCCTAGGCTGTTAAGGTTCTGTTACATCTGCGCTTTCTTACCAGTAGTGTTAAGGTGCTGCTAAAGCTGTTAGGGCTCTGTTAAAGCTGCGCTTGCTCTCACTGTTACGCCTGTTACTGTTAAACTGCGCGCTCTCTTTCGCTCGCTTTCGTTCACTTTGTACTCTGTTTGCACTGGGTCTTATATGGCTGGAAGGAGGAGTGGCAGGGGGCGGGAGGCGGTAGGCGGTAGCGGGGACGGCTGCTTGGCATGCACTGAATACTGAGCTACTTAACAGGACTTATTACATACATACATACATATGTACATACATATACATACACATATACATAGATATATTGAAGCTAAACAGTATTGGGCAATTGGTAGAATAGAAACGCAAAACGTGACGTTTTGCAACACTGGCATTAGTTTACATTAGTTGTTGTTGTTGTTGTTGTTGTTGTTGCTGCTGCTGCTGCTCTCACTGGACGCCGACTGCGCTGTCGCTGTTGCATACTCGCTCTTAATGTTAACTAACAGCCGCTGTTGCGCCTGATGCTCCAGCATCAGCTCGTCCATCTGCCGCTCGAACTTGGGCAGCAGCGCCTGACGCTGGCGTCGCTGCTGCTGCTGCAGCGACTGCGCCTCCTCCCCCATGCTCAGCAGCTGCGTGTCCAGGCTGCGCAGCGTCTGCGACAGCGCTGCGTGCAGCTGCGTTGGCGTCGGCGACGGCGTCGGCGTCGGCGTCGCTGCTGGCTTGGGCGTTGACATCAGACGCTGCAGCACGCTGACGCGCGTGACAGCGGGCGAGGGGCTGGGTATGGAAGAGGGGGAGGGGTAGGGGGAGGAGGAGGGGGGAGAGGCGTTGCTCTGCAGCTCATCTGGCAACTCTGCGCTGCTGACGCTCGCCGGCGACAGCGTTGAGCCCTCGCTGAGGCAGCAGCTCAGCTGACGTATGACGCCGACGCCGGCGTCGCTGCTGCCTGACGACTGCGACTGCTGCTGCTGCTGCTGCTGCTGCTGTTGCTGCTGCTGCTGCTGCTGCTGCTGCTGCAGATGCTGCAGATTGCGCGCAGAGGTGACGTTAACGACATTTATCGATTTCGATATCGAATGCTTTACGTGATTCGGCGCCGGCGGCACCAGCGCCAGCTGCGGCGTCGGCGTCGCCGTCGATTGCTCCTCCAGCGTCAGCGTTGACGTCGACGTCGATGCTGGGGAACTGCAGCCGGCGTCGTCCATGGCCTCGGGGCCGTCCGTATGCGTAATGCCAGCCACGCCCCCATCGCCCCCTTCGCCCGTGGACTTTTGCAGGTTCTCGATCAGATAGAGGACGATCTTCTCGAGCTGCTGGGGGGCGCGGGAGGCGGGCAGATCGGGGCTGGTGTGGGTCGGGATGTCCGCCTTGATGATGGTCGAGAATTTGTTCTTCATCTCCTGCACCTTCCGCCTGCCCGCCTGCTCGTCCAGCAGCGTGTTGACGCAGAGGAACGAGTGCACCCGATTGCTGCCCCTGTCCACCTCCAGGAAGCCCTTCGACTGCAGGTAGATGAAGTGTCCGTTCCTGGACAGCAGACGGTAGCAGCTCTCCCCGTAGTCCCGGTTGCAGTCGTACATCTGACGCAGCGCCACGATCACCCAGCGCACGTCGTCCAGGTGCATAAAGCTGAAGGGGCTCAGGTTGCGCACCTACGGGAGAGAGGGGGGAAAAGGGGAGAAAGAGTAGAAGAAGAAGCATTATTGTAGGGTCAGAGCAAGTGCAAATTGTAGGGCTACAAATCATAATTTCCTAGGCGAAAAATTCGATTATTTTCCCGATTCGAATCCTAAATGATTGGTATAGAAAAAAAAAACACAATCAGATGCATGCACACTAAGTTACCCGCGTATGCAAGGCACACCACCCCCCCGCTGCCTAGTGCGGCAAATTGTCCGTTCCATATTTTCGCTGTTTCTTATCCTATCGAAACGAAATTCACAGGGTCAATAGAGAATGTCATAAGCTAGTTAAGTACCAAATTACAAATCAATATCTTTAAAGCTGTGGCTGCAGTAGATTTTTGCGGTTTGCGGGGAAAGGGGGGAAGGTATCTAAAATCTAAAACAAACTTGTACTGCTTACTGAATAGGGGAACCTGAATCCCAAATATGGTGTCTCTAGCTCTTATAGTTGCTGAGATCTAGGTGTTCATACAGACGGACGGACAGACAGACAGACGGACATGGCTATATCGATTCGACTTGTCGTCCTGATCAAGAATATATATACTTTGTGGGGTCTGCCACGCCTCCTTCTGGGTGTTACACACAATTCCTGTTTGCACTAAACTACTAGACCCTTTTTACTTTTTTAAAGTAAAGGGTCTAAAAAATAATACACCTGGGAAGTGTTTGGATGAAAAATTTGGATTTTATGACCAAAAAAGGTGTTTTTGAGGTACATTCATGCAGGAAATTCCAATTTTTTAACCTTAGCAAAAGGTCGTAAAACTCTATAACTCGTATTTGCAAGATTCTAATCGTTAACGATTTGTATAGCAAAAAAAAAACTACACATGGGAGTATTTGGTTCAAAAATATGGATTTTGGGGCTAATCACGCATGGTACCCCCTTTTTTGAACCTTAGCAAAAGGTCGAAAAATTCTACAATTTGGATTTGCCAGATTTTAATCCTGAACGATTTATATAGTACAATTAAACATAAAAAACTAGACACAGATGTATTTGAACAATAAAATCTGAATTTTAGGGCCTAAAATCGTTATTTTGAGGTACAAATCCCGGTTGACAACCCACCTTCTCACCATAGCAAAAGATCGAAAAACGCATTATCTTGTATTTGCCAGATTTTGATTTCAAATGAATTCTATTGAAAAATTATACTTAAAAATCAAGACATGAGTGCATTTAAATAAAAAATATATAGATTTTAGGGCAAAAAACATGCTATGGAGGTACGAATCACGCATGAAACCCCATTTTTGGACCTTAGCAAAAGGTCGAAAAATTCGATAACTTGGATTGGCCAGATTTAGATTCTGAACGATTTGTATAGCACTATTAATTATAAAAAGCTAGACATGGGTGCATTAGGACAAAAAATTTTGATTTAAAAGCCTTAAATCGTGTTTTTAAGTACCTCTGGTACGTACTTAATAGACCTTTTTCTCTTTTTAGGGTCTTGGAAAGATTTTCTGTCAAATATCATAACCTCCATATTAAATTGAGTTTTATTTAAATAATTTGCTATTTATCGATCTATATTTGATGAATTTATGTGAGCATCAATTTAAATAAATATCGATAAGCAATCGATAATAGATATAAAGGATTTGCTATCAAATATGTTTACAGGAGTTTACGACTCCATGTTATAGCGAGCTTTATTAAAATAAATTGGGCAAGAGTCGATTATTAATATAATCGATATGTTCTGGATGCCTAAAGCATTCGTAAATTCCATATTTTATCGAGCTTTAGTAAAACTAATTGGGTAACTCGCTAAATCGATATAATGTGGATGCCTCAAAACTCGTAAACTCCATATTATATCAAGTTTTATTGAAATAAATGAGGCAATCGATACATCGATATAATCGATATTAATAGATATTATGTGAATGCCTAAAAACCCGTAAACTCCATATTATATCGAGTTTTATGAAAATAAATGAGACAATCGATATTAATCGATACATTCTGGATGCCCAAAAGCTAGTTAACTTCATATTATATCGAACTTTCGTATACTAATTGAGGCAATCGATACATCGATATTAATCGATATATTGTGAATGCCTAAAAACCCGTGAACGCCATACTATATCGAGTCTTATGAAAATAAATGAGACAATCGATATTAATCGATACATTCTGGATGCCCAAAAGCTAGTTAACTTCATATTATATCGAGCTTTCGTATACTAATTGAGGCAATCGATACATCGATATTAATCGATATTATGTGAATGCCTAAAACCCGTAATCTTTATACTATATCGAGTTTTATTAAAATAAATGGGGTAAATCGATATAATCGATATTTTTTGGATATCCAAAAGCAAGTTAACTTCATATTATATCGAGCTTTCTTCTAATAACTCAGGCAATCGATACATCGATATTAATCGATATAATGTGAATGCCAAAAAACCCGTGAACGCCATACTATATCGAGTCTTATGAAAATAAATGAGACAATCGATATTAAGCGATACATTCTGGATGTCCAAAAGCAAGTTAACTTCATATTATATCGAGCTTTCGTATACTAATTGATGCAATCGATACATCGATACTAATCGATATATTGTGAATGCCTAAAAACCCGTAAACTCCATACTATATCGATCTTTTTTAAAATAAATGAAACAAGTCGATAAGTCGATATATATCGATAGATCGCAGGTGCCCCCCCCTGCTCACCTCGTCCTTCATGTAGCCCGCGACGATGCCGATGCGCTGATCACAGTCGATGATGCTGCCGTCGATGAGGTGGCGGGTGCGGTACTCCAGCTGGTAGGGCTCCGGCTGCCTGCACAGCAGGCTGAGGCCGAGGCCCAGGGGTCCCATGGGTCCCATGGGTCCCATGGGTCCCATGGGTCCCAGGGGTGCCAGATTGAGTCTCTCGTCGGAAGTGTCGCGCAAGACGCGCGCCATGGCCACCAGGACGATATCGTTGCCGCTGATGCCGTGCAGCGCTGCCTGCGCGATGGCATCGTGTTGTGGCAGGCAGAGCGAGACATTTGACAGCGAGGCGTTGCCCGAAGTGGGCGTGGCAGAGGCGGCGGCAGCAGCAGCCGCCGCAGCCGCAGCCGCAAGCATATTGTTATTACGTGAGCGTCGTATTAGCTGCGAGACGATGGGATAATTGAGGCCGCTGCCGGCGCCGCCGCCGACGCCGCCACCGCCGCCGCCACTGCCGGCGGCAGCTGCAAGCGAGGCGTCGCTGCGCCTGAAGCAGCCGTCGATTTTGACCAGCTCGTAATGCCGCGTGGCATCCGCGCGCGTTGAGGCGCGCGCCAGACGCACGCTGAAGCAGCGACGATCCGCACGCAGACGCTCCTCGATGGCCGCCAAATGGGCGAGACTTTGCGCAGTGGGCGTGGCATCGCTGCCCTCCCCCTGCCCCTCTCCCTCCTCTTCGTTGTCCGAGTGGGCGTTGGAACGCCTACCGGCTGGATAGAAGAGCTGCTCAATGTCGTGCGGTATCAGCTGCTGCCGCAGCAGCGCCTGATCCTCCGGATGCGTGATCTGCAACAGATTCTGCCCGTAGAGGTCGGATTGGCAGTGCCCCAGGAGCTGCTCCACGCTGCCCGACACCAGCACGATCTGGCCGCTGCACGTGAGCGTCAGGAAGAAGCTGTCCAGCAGCTGCATCAGCGCATCCGTCAGCTGTGGCGTCTCCACAGTTGCACCTGCCCCTGCCCCTGCCCCTGCCACGCCCTTCATTATGCGTCGTCGTCGTCGCGTCGCCGATTTGCCAAAGACGTACTGCAGACGCAGGCCGTGCGTGGCAAAGCGCAGCACCGCCGTCTTGTCGAGGCGTCGCGTCGACTCTGCCGCATGTGGCACCATCGTCGCCAGCTCCTGGATGCTGGCGTTCAGCTTGTCGCGTCGCTGCTTCTCGGCCAGATTGCGCGCCTCCCGCCCATTGGCAGCGCTGTTGGCGTCGTTGGCATCTGCGTCGGTGATGCTGCCGCTGCTGCTGCCGCTGCCGCTGCTGCCGTTGACTGTGGCAGCGACTACAGCTGCCATGGCTTACGTTGCGCTGCAATGCGTTACGTTGTGTTAGAGTGGTTGTTGTCACTGCTTATTATGTTCCCTTACGTTATAGTTTGCTGTTATTTTACAGTGGTTGCTGTCACTGCTTAGTGTTATAATTATGTTCCCTTACGTTATAGTTTGCTGTTATTGTACAGTGGTTGCTGTCACTGCTTAGTGTTATTATTATGTTCCCTTACGTTATGGTTTGCTGTTATTGTACAGTGGTTGCTGTCACTGCTTATTATTATTATGATTATTATTATGTTATGATTGCTGTCAATGTAATGTAAAAGCGACTGCTTATTGATCATGCGTTGCGTTCTGTTACATTGCTGTTAACGCTTGTGGTTACGTTACAGTGGTTGCTGTCACTGCTTAATGTTTTCACGTTGCTGCCAATGTTTTGTTGTTCTTGCGTTGTGTTAGCGTTATTTTACGCTATGTTATTATAGATTGCTGTCAGTGTAATATAATGTAATGTTCTTACGTTATGTTATAGTGACTGCTTATTGAGCTTACGTTGCGTTCTGTTCTGTTACTCTTAACGCTAGTTATTACAGCATGGTTGTTGTCACTGCTTACGTTCAGCTGCGTTATGGTGGTTGTTGTCAATGCTTATTATTGTTACGTTAATGCTTTTTACTACGTTGCGCTACGTTGTTTTGGTTCTTAAGCGCTGTTTGCACTTTATTATTTATATATATTTATTTATATGTATGCTAGCCTCTCTCTGCACTCTCTTTCACACTTTTACGCGCTTAACTTTTACGTTGTTTATGCTGCCCATGCAGCTTACGTTGACATTTACGTTCACGTTGTTTGTTTGCTCACGTTTCACGTTGTTCTCCCTCTCTCGCTCACGCTTTGTTATTATTTGGCGCTGCTTACGTTTCGACGTTAACGCAACATTCGCGTTGCACTTTACGTTGTTTATCTGTTCATGTTTTTTTTTTGTTTTTTTGTTTTTGTCACTTGACGTTGTAGATGGCGCTGTTTATTATTATTATTATTATGCTGCGCACAAGTTTGGCTGCTTACGTTTCACGTTAACGTAACGTGCGCGTTTACGTTGTTTAGCTGCTCATGCCTTGCGTCGTTACGTTAGCGTAACTTTTTATGTTTAATTTGTTTTATTTATTCGCGCACTGCGGAAAATTGTCACTCTCCATAACTTAGCGGACTGCCCCCTCTCGCTCTCCCCCCTCTCTCTCTCACCCTCTCTATCACTTTTTAGCTTTGCGTTTTGTTTTTTGTTAATATTTCTTTTAAGTTTTCAAGGTCTTGCTTTTGCTGCTGTTGTTGTTGTTGTTGTTTTCTGTTATTGTTGTTGCTTTTGCTCGCACTACAACGGTTAACCCCTCTCCCCCTCCCCGCACAAGCACTTTACGCTCACGCAGCGTATGGAATTTTTTCTTTTTTTTCTCTTTTCTGTTTTTTTCGTTGTTTTTTTCCGATTGCGTTGCGTTTCAAATCTCAATCTCCTTTGCGTTGTGGCTTTAGCTTTGTTGTTGTTGTTGTTGCTGTTGTTGTTGTTGTTGTAGTTGTATTTGTAGTTGCTTATTGTTATTATTATGATTATTATTAAGATTATTGTTGTTGCAACGCTTGAATGGAGTTTTGCGCAATTGCAACAAATATGACACGCACTATTTTGTTTATATTGGTGATTAATTGTTTATTAAACAATTATGTAGCTTGGCGACAATTTCTGGCAAAAATATGCAATTTGTATCGATAGTTCCGATAGTTCGATAGTTCGATAGCGCAGCCAATGCTGCGTTCGAAATGAACCAGAGCAGAAAACAACAACAATAAAACCAACTTTTGATTATAAATTTTATATTTATGCTGCAGAATAAACATTATTATTTTTTAAAGCTAAATAGCTAAATATGCAATCAAAGTGGCATGCGTAAAACAGTCAAATGGCTGTTGTGGCCAGTTCACAACGATGACATCACATAAACGATAACACATTCATTGCTATCGATAACACTTATTACGCTTTCTCAGCCCCCTTCACCCCCCCCTGACCCTACGCGCTTCGCTCTTTTGCCAGCTGTGCACGTGAAAGCGGCCGCAACGTTGTTTCGATCAATTTATCAATTTCCCTTCTCCATTTCGGTTGTTTTTGTTTTTGGCATTTTGCACTTTTTTTGCGTTTCCTCTAAATTCCAATCAGAACATGTCGAAGGCCAAAGGCGGCAAGAAGAAGGAGCACTTCGATAACGACGACGACGATAACGGGATTGGGAATGCGAATCGGAACGATAACAACGAGCTGTCAGCCAAAGAGAGGAAACATGTGGCCAAGAAGACGAAAAAGGGCAGAAGAAACGCCGACGAAGCAGCCAGCGACAACGAAGCCGATGAACTGGAGAGCTTGAAGTCGTCGCAAAGCAAACAACAGGCGCAGCCGAAGAAGCAACCGAAGAAGGGCAAAAGGGGGAAGGGCAAACACGATGATTGGTCGGATGAGGAGCAGCTGGCGAAGCCGGCGCCAAAGCTGAGCGGTTCGGAGCAGGAGGAGGAGGAGGAGCGGGAGGAGGAGCTGCGGCCAGCGTTGAGGCCGGCGGCAAAGAAACCGCCGAAGAAGAGCAAAAGGAACAACAAGAAGAAGGGCAACGAGGGTTTCAGCGATACGGATGAGGAGCAGCAGCAGCTAGCAGAGGAGAAGGAGCAGGAGGAGGAGGATGATGATGATGATGAGGAGGAGGAGGAGCAGATTGTGATGGTCAAGCCGACGAGCAAAAAGCAGAAGAAACAGCAGCAAAGGCAGAGGAATAAGTTTGCAATGAGCGAGGACGAGGAAGATGAGGTGGAGGAGAAGGAGGAGGAGGAGGAAGAAGAAGAAGAAGAGGAGAAGGTGAGGAGGAAGCAGGAGAAAGCGGAACCCGAACCCAAACAGGAACCCGAACCCAAATCCGAACCCCAACCGGAACCGGAACCGGAAGCCGCTGAGCTGCTCAGCGAGAAAGTGTCGCAGGTGGTGCTGGATGATGATGTTGCAATCACGCCGGAGTCGGAGGAGTCAACGGCAGCCAAGGCGGAGGTGGAGGACACAAAGGAGAAGAAGCTGACACACAAGGAGAAGAAGAAGCAGAAGAAGCAACAGGAATACGAACGCCAGGTGGAGCTGATGACGAAAAAAGGCGGCGCCGGACACTCGGATCTCGACAACAATTTCACCATGTCGCAGGTGCAAAAAACCGCCGGACAGCAGGCGGCCCTGGAGCATGCGGTGGACATCAAAATCGAGAATTTCACAATATCAGCCAAAGGTACGAAAAAAAATAAAACAATCTAAAATCAATTTTTTCATGTCAAATTTGGCGGTTTTTTAAGGAGTATTTACTACAAAAATTTGGGAGGAAACTTCGGGGGAATTTTGACTTTTATCATAAATACTTTAGCTGTTTTTCGCTTTTCCTTAAATTTGTACAAAGCTTCAAGCTGCAACTACAAACCAGTGTTAGGAAATTCGCTTATATTTCCCGGATATTTTAAAGAAATATTTACTTGATAAATTGGAGAAACTTCGGAAAGCGGGAATTCATATATACTTTTGCTATATGCCATTTTTCCTTAAATTTTACTAAGCGTCAAGCGGAGACTTTAAACCAGTGTTGGTAAATCAGAAATGCGGAAAATGGGTATTTCGATTTTTTTCTTAAATTATCAAGATGCTTTCCGCTTTTCCTTAGATTGTATAAAACTCATGCAAAAGTGAGAAAATTTTTTTTAAAGTACAGGGTCAGAATATGGAGTTCAGGTCATACTGGAGTCGGGCGCGTCCGACTGCTGCAGTCTGTCCCTACTGATCTAGCTATATATCCATACTTATGACTAATTTCGACTTCTTCCTCGACTAGGCAACGATCTGTTTGTGAACGCGAACCTGCTGATCGCCCATGGACGTCGGTACGGCCTGGTGGGTCCCAACGGACACGGCAAGACGACGCTGCTGCGTCATATAGCGACGCGTGCGTTTGCCATACCGCCGAACATCGATGTGCTGCTGTGCGAGCAGGAGGTGGTGGCGACGGACAAGACGGCGATCGATACGATACTGGAGGCGGACACCAAACGGACGGAGCTGATGAAGAAGAGCGAGGAGCTGGAGGCGAAATTCGCTGGCGGAGATCTGACCGTGCAGGAGGAGCTGAACGACACCTTCGCGGAACTGAAGGCGATCGGTGCCTATTCGGCGGAGGCGCGTGCCAGGCGGATACTGGCGGGTCTTGGTTTCAGCAAGGAGATGCAGGATCGGGCCACAAATCGGTTCTCCGGTGGTTGGCGAATGCGTGTCTCGTTGGCGCGCGCCTTGTATTTGGAGCCGACGCTGCTGATGCTGGATGAGCCGACGAATCATTTGGATCTGAATGCGGTCATCTGGCTGGACAACTATCTGCAGGGATGGAAGAAGACGCTGTTGATAGTGTCGCACGACCAGAGTTTTTTGGACAATGTCTGCAATGAGATTATACATTTGGATCAGAAGAAGCTCTTCTACTACAAGGGCAACTATTCCATCTTCAAGAAGATGTACGTGCAGAAGCGACGCGAGATGATCAAGGAGTACGAGAAGCAGGAGAAGCGCATACGCGAGCTCAAGTCCCAGGGACAGTCCAAAAAGGCCGCCGAAAAGAAACAGAAGGAGGTGCTCACCCGCAAGCAGGAGAAGAACAAATCCAAGCAACAGAAACTCGACGAGGACGACGGACCACAGGAATTGTTGGCCCGTCCCAAGGAGTACATTGTGAAATTTCGTTTTCCCGAACCCTCCAATCTGCAACCTCCCATACTGGGTCTGCACAGCGTCAACTTCGGCTTCGACGGTCAGAAACCGTTGTTCAACGGCGTCGACTTCGGCATCGATCTGACCACACGCATCGCCATCGTGGGGCCCAACGGTGTGGGCAAGTCGACGCTGATCAAACTGCTGCTGGGCGAGCTGACGCCCAAGCAGGGGGAGCTACGGAAGAACCATCGGGTGCACATCGGACGCTTCGATCAGCATTCCGGTGAGCACCTGACCGCGGAGGAATCTGCCGCCGAGTACTTGCAACGACTGTTCAATCTGCCACACGAGAAGGCACGCAAGGCGTTGGGTTCGTTTGGTCTTGTCAGCCACGCCCATACGATCAAAATGAAGGATCTGTCCGGTGGACAGAAGGCGCGCGTCGCCCTCGCCGAGCTGTGCCTGAGCGCACCCGATGTGCTGATACTGGATGAGCCGACCAATAATCTGGATATCGAGTCAATCGATGCCTTGGCCGAGGCCATCAACGAATACCAAGGCGGCGTCGTCATCGTCTCCCACGACGAGCGTCTCATCCGGGAGACCGGATGCACCCTCTACATCATCGAGGATCGCAAGCTCAACGAGATCGATGGCGAGTTCGACGACTATCGTGCCGAGGTCCTGGAGGCCCTTGGCGAATCCGTCAACAATCCCAGCGTTGTGGCCAACGCGGCCGTCGAGCAATAGACAAACAAAAACCCCAAACCGTATCGAAAAAAATTTACATAGTTCTTTCTAGATAGACGTGTTTTTTATATACCATATATTCAATTGGCAATTGGCCCACAGGCGCATCAAATTAAAATTATATTCTATGTTACCGGAGAAACTGGAGAATAAACGAATAAATCTGCATCCACTTGTTTGACTTCCTCGCTTCGATCCTTAGCCGTAGCGGTAGAACTGCTTCACGTTGTTCAGCAGCTGCGTCATCGTGTTGTAGCTCTCGGAATCGAAGTCGATATTCTCGCCTCCGAACTCGATCACCTGCAATCGACAGCGAAATTCAATTAATTAAAATAATCGGAAAAGTGGGAGTTAAGCTATGGAGTCTAGTTCATCCTAAAAGGGGGAATCTCTTGAGCTCCGTTATGAAGTTAGGTAAAAAAAATAAAAGGAAAAGAGGAAATTCCCTAAACTTTGCTTTAAAATAAGTTCATTTTAAAAGGGGGAATTCCTTAATCTCCGTTTTGGAGTAATGTTCATTTGAAGCGGGGAAATCCCACAATATCCGCTTTGGAGTCGAGTTCATCTTAAAAGGAGGAATCTCTTAAGCTCTGTGCTGCAGTAAAGTTTATCTGAAATTGTGGAATCCCTTGGACTTTGCCATGGAGTCTAGTTTATCCTAAAAGGGGAAATCTCTTGAGCTCCGTTATAAAGTTAGGTAAAAAAAAAAAAAGAAAACGGGGAAATTCCCTAAACTTCGCGTTAAAGTTCATTTTAAATCCCTTAAGCTCCGTTCTGGAGTTGAGTTCATCTGAAGCGGGGGATTTCCCCCAATATCCGCTTTGAAGTTAAGTTCAACTCAAAAGGGGAAATCTCTAAAGCTCTGTGCTGCAGTAAAGTTTATCTGAAATTGGGAAATCTCTTAAGCTTCGCTACGGAGTAAAGTTCATCCTAAAAGGGGGAATCCCTTAAGCTCCACTCTAGAGTACATTTTATCTGAAAAGAGGAAATTCACTAAACTCCGCTTTAGAGTTAAGTTCTTCTTAAAAGGGGGAATTCCTTAAGCTCCGCTCTGGAGTTGAGTAAATCTAAAACGGGGGAATCCCTTGAACTCCGCTCTGGAGTTAATTTCATCTTAAAAGGGGCATCTGATCTCCGCTTTGCAGTCAAGTTTAGCTGAAACAGGGAAATCCCCTGATCTGCGCTCTCGCTTACCTCCTTGCCGCGTATGGCGTCGCCGCCAGTGGCCACGCCTATCACCTCCACCCAGGCGCCCTGGGCGGCGCTCAGCTCGCTGTTGGGCAGGCTGATGCGCAGCTTCTGGTTGTCGCTGCTCTGGGCGATCAGCGTTGTGCCTGCAACGCTCTCCACGCGCACCATGATGCTCACCGACTGGCCCGTGAACTGCTTCAGCATGGAGCCGTTGACCAGCGTGCGCGTCTCGAATGGGGTATTCATTGTTTATGCCAATCCAAATCTCAGTTATTTCGTTATACGCCGTAAATGCCTTTTGCGAACTGCAGAAAAAGCGCGTAAATAGTAGCGTTATCGATTGTGCGGCATACACGCTTATCGGCCTATCGGACATCGAAAAGTCGAACTCATTTTACAACAGTTTGGCAACACTGAAGCAATTTCAAATTGTATGTTTATAAATTTTATTAAAAGTCCCTAAAATTGTGTATTTATTGTTTATGCCAATTTAAAACTTCGCTTATTGCGTAAATTGCTGCAAACGCCTTTTGCGAGCTGTAAAAAAAACGAGTAATGCGGCGTTATCGATTATCGCTTATCGGCATATCAAACTCAGTTGGCAACACTGAAGCAATTTCAAATTCATATTTTTATAATTAACTTAAAAGTGTCTCAAATGGGGTATTCATTGTTAATGCGAATTCTTTTTTTTTTTAATTAAATGACATTTTTTTGTTGCTCTTGTTAAAACGAAATTGTCAACACTGCTGACTACGATGCAATTTACAGCAATGTGTACACACTGTTGCATGCTTTTAATGCGTTTAATCGCTGTATTTTATAAGTTTTGTATCAAGTGTATAAATGCGGAATTATGAGCCTATATTAATAAATATTTTGGCATAAAAGCTAGTTATTTTCAATAATAGGAATGTTTTGTTTTGTCTTAATGCGCCTGCATGGGGTGTGTACACACTGTGCGCTGCCGAGCCATCGCTGCATGCAACAGTGTTGTCAGTTTCTTTTCGACAACAAGAAAAAAGCTGTTTTTGGCTAAATGAGCTAAAAAAAATAAAGCAAAATAAAAAAATGTGCACAAATAAGCCAGGGACTTACAAAAACTCTCTAATTGATGCTTGTTTTGGTATAAATATTTTAAAATTCAAGTAAAAGCAGACTGAATTATAAAAAGCCAAATTTGGCGCGCTTGCAAAACAGCCATATCTGGCGAAGAAAAAGCGGCCCTGCCAGCACTGGCTGCGTGGGCGTTTTTTTTAGCTGCAGTTAAAAAACAAGCGCAACTCACAACGCAGGCTCTCGCTGCAGAGAGAGAGAGAGTGAGAGAGAGGGAGCAGATAAAAATAAACACAGTTAAAAAATAGCTAAATAGCGAGCTGATGTTTCCGCATCTGAAGAGTCGGCGCGTGAATCTGCAGCTGCTGCAGGAGGCGGCGTGCGGGGAGCTGCTGCAGCAGCTGGAGGGGATCGAGGGATCCAAGCTGCTTGTGCTGGATGAGGCGATGATCGGCCCACTGGGCCTGGTAACGAAGCCAAAGATCTTTACGGAGCGCGGCATCAAGCTGCTGGCGCTGCAGCCGGAGATGCGATTCCCGAAGGAGCTGCAGAATATTGTGTACATTGTGCGGCCGCGCGTGGCGCTGATGGAGCAGCTGGTGGGGCACGTGAAGGCGAACGGACAGGCGGGCAGGCAGTTCCATTTGTACTTTGTGCCACGTCGCAGCTGCCTGTGCATCAAGACGCTGGAGCACAAGGATGTGATCGGCGCCTTTGGCCGGCTGGCGGAGCTGCCCTGGAACTATCTGCCGCTGGATGCGGATGTGGTCAGCATGGAGCTGCCGCATGCGTATCGGGATGTTTGCATCGATGGCGACACCAGTTCGCTGTATCAGGCGGCCATCGGTCTGGTGCAGCTGCAACGTCTCTACGGACGCATACCCAAGATCTATGGCAAGGGGGTGCACGCCCAGCTGGTCTGGGAGCATGCCAAGCAGCTGGCCATCGACGAGCGCACGCTCTACAACGGCGAGAAGGGCGCCATCGATCAGCTGATCCTCCTGGATAGGAGCATCGATCTGCTCAGTCCGCTGGCCACGCAGCTCACCTACGAGGGGCTGATCGATGAGTTCTTTGGCATACGCCAGAATCAGCTCACGCTGCCCGCCGAGCATTTCCCCAGCTACTATGCAGCCACAGCAGCTGGAGCTGGAGCAACTGCATCCGCCGCCTCCCCCGCTGAGGGAGAGCGTCTGCTGCCGGATGCGCAGCGCAAGACGATTCTGTTGCACTCCGGGGAGCAGCTTTATGCGGAGCTGCGCAACAAGAACTTCAACGAGGTGCGCATGCTGCTGGCCCGCAAGGTCAAGGAGATCCAGCAGCAGATGAACGTCAACCGGCAGGAGCAGTCGGTGCAGGAGATCAAGAATCTGGTCGAGCGTCTGCCCCAGATCATGGAGCAGAAGAAGGCCACCTCGGAGCATACGGCGATCGCGGGCCTCATCGATGAGCAGCTCAATGTCTATAGCTTCAGCGATGATCTCGCCGCGGAGCAGGAGTTCATGATCTGTGCGGACATCGACAAGCCCAGCGCCTACATCGAGGATCAGATCGCCCGGCGTGGTGATCTCCGTAATGTACTCCGGCTCATCTGTCTGCAGTGCGCCGCCGGCTCCGGGCTCAAGGAGCGGGTGCTCAACTACTACAAGCGGGAGCTGGCCCAGGTCTACGGCCTGGAGGTCCTGCTCACCGTCAGCAACCTGGAGAAGTCCGGCCTCCTGCACACGCAGTCCGAGTCGCGCGCCTACGCCGTGCTCCGCAAGGTAACCGACCCATGGCTCGCAGCTTAATCGCTTCCCCATTCGATTCCAATAACGGGAGGTCGCTTTTCCTTCCATCCCGTAGGATTAGTTAGATTCCCTACTTGAAAGAAGAAAAAAAGTAGGCGTGGTACATCCCACAGTCTTATATTCCATACATACAATAGCTTGCCAGTCAGGTTCCAAAAACGAGAATTTGCCTTTCTTTCCATCCCGTAGGATTAGTCAGATCCCCTACTTGAAAGAAGAAGAAAATGTATGTAACACCCGGAAGGAGGCGTGTTAGATCCCACATTCTTATATCATATATATTCATCATCTGTATTCCCTTCCAACCCGTAAGATTAGTTAGATCCCCTACTTGATACATCCCACATTTTTGTAATATGTATATTCATCAGCTGTATTCCCTTCCAACCCGTAAGATTAGTTAGATCCCCTATTAAAAAAAAAAGAAATAATGTACGTAACACCCGGAAGGAGGCGTGGTACATCCCACATTTTTATATTATGTATATTCATCAGCTGTATTCCCTTCCAACCCGTAAGATTAGTTAGATCCCCTATTAAAAAAAAAAAAACAATGTACGCAACACCCGGAAAGAGGCGTGGTACATCCCACATTCAATAGCTTTCCAAATAGGCAACCGTTAAAAAAAAAAACAACCATCTGGATTCCAGATTAGTTAGACCCCCTATTAAAAACAAAAAGATGAACGTATGTAACACCCAGATGAAAGCGTGATACATCCCACAAATTATATTAAATATATTCAATAGCTTTCCAAATAGACAACCGTTTAAGAAAAACAATCATCTGTAGTCCCTAACATCCCGTAAGACTAGCTAGATCCTCTACTTAAAAAAAAAGATGTAAAAAGTAGGCGTGGTACATTATTATATTCTACAAATATATTCAATAGCTTTCCAAATAGGCAACCGTGTAAAAAATAACAACCATCTGTATGTCATAGACCGTCTACTTGAAGTAAAACGTATGTAACACCGGGATGGAGGCGTGGTACATCCCACAAATTATATATATTTTTGATCCGTATTAGCCAAGTCTATATATTCATGTTCGTCTGTCCGTCCGTATATACATGTATGTAACACCTAGTTCTTACAAACTACAAGCGCTAGAAACGCCATTTTCGGCATGTAGGTTTTCCCATAATATACGCCTATTAAGTTTGTTTTCGATTTTGGATATGCCTTTACCTGTCTTTACCTCTCTAACTGCAAAAAAGCATAACAGCAAACAATTCTCTCTCCTACTGTCGGTTACGCTCGACTGTAGCCTTCCGTCCGACTGAACTGCCGCGCTCCTACTTGTTTAAAAGTTTAATTTCATAAACAGCATTTGAATCTAGAATGGACTAAAGCGCTTAGCGTTCACTATCGATGCTGCGAAATGCATTACGATCGGATGAGAAACAGCAAAGATATGCAGCAGACACAAAGTACAGGGTCTCCTACTGTCGGTTGCGCTCGACTGTAGCCTTCCATTCGACTGATCTGTTGCAATTACTGCTTTAAAAGTTTATTTTATAAACCTAAAACAGCTGAATCTAGGAGGGACTTAAACGATTAGCGTTAACTATCGTTGAAACATTGCAGATATGCAAGAGACAATTTGCTCGACTTTGAATTATTGCTATCCGACTGTAGCCTTCCCGACGACTGCTCTGCTCTGTGCAAAGTACAGACCGAATTGATTTGTAGTGCTGCAATATATAGAGTTCTGATCTAATGCTGCTTCCCTCCGATTTCTCCTTTCCTTTTCGTAGACCCTGCATCTGACCGTGGACGACAGCGTGGAGGTGAACCCCAAGGACATCAGCTACGTGCACAGCTTCTACGCCCCCCTGACCGCCCGCCTCGTGGAGCACTCGCTGAAGCCCCTCGGCTGGCAGACGCTGAAGACGCAGATCAACAATCTGCCCGGACCGACCTTTGAGGACTTTCAGGTGCAGCTCATTGGCATCGGGGGGCGTGGCCATGTGGGCGGTGCCGTGGGTACGGTGGGCAACGTCGGCACCAATCACAACAATGAGTCATCGTTGTTGCAACCACGTCGTGTCGTGCTGGTTTGCTTTGTGGGCGGTTGCACCTTTGCGGAGATAGCGGCGCTTCGTTTCCTGGCCGCCCAGGAGGACAACAACGTGGAGTTTGTCATTGCCACGACGAAGGTCATCAACAAGCATACGTTCCTGGACAGCCTGATGGGATCGTGAAGGCAGCGCCTGAGCCGCTTGGAGGCGCATCGCCTCGCCATCGGCTGTGGCATCGGTCGGGGGCGCCACGCCTCCATACCGCTGAAGCCATGACATAAGCACAAGCCTCAACAACGACACCAGGGGCAGCGGGAGGAGCACCAGCAGCAGGGGGAGGGGCCGTCGCCTGCCCCTGCTGCCCCGCCCTTTCGCAGTTTAGATCAGCAGCGAAGCGGGCGCATGGACTAGAATCGAAACTATATATACCTATAATATATATAGGTCTATATATATATAAATATGTATTTTAATATAAATTATTATATCCTACTCCTACGCATATACATATATGTATATACATATATACATATGTATATATAAACCTATCTTTATCAGATTCAATCTGTTGTATAAATATAAATGTTATTTTTCTAAAGTTTAGAGAGTTTGTTTTATGCCTGCATAAAACGATATCAACTACAAATGTATAATATATATATACATATATATTCATGTATAACCCGATATAGTATTTTCTATATATATATGTCAAGTATGAAGTACTGAACACGAAATAAATCAATTACAATACGCATGGTTGCCATAATACTCTTGATGTACATCGGTCTATATGTTGTCTATATGTTCATATATGTTTGCTGTATAAACCACAATGTATACACATATATACACATATATCTGTACATCAGGTATATGTATATGCATATAGATATGTTCGCTGCATCTGTAGGTTCAAATAAATCGCATTCCGTTGACTTCAATTGCAGTTTTGCATATTTTATTGATTGGTTTCTTAGGCAATAATCTCCAACTTTATGAAATGGGGAAAAAAGGGGAAAAAAATCCATACTATCTCATCGATCTCAGCCACTATAATACCTAGAGCTATCAAATTTGGAATGCAGACGGATTTATGCCATACGCTGATAAAGTTTATATTATATTCTGTATGCCACGCCCACTTCGCCTACAAATCAATAAAAACCGTCTAACTTGCAGGATTTGGAACGTTTAAGTTTGCCATTTGGCATAAAGGTTTTCGAGCATCATCTAAAACTTTCTGGAAAAGCGCAATAAATTCGTTTGGCAAATACAGAAGTTATTGAAGAAACAATTTTACAATTTTTATCGCTCTTAAGCATGTTGATAAGAAAAGCAAAGAGACGCGTGCGTCCCACAATAAAATCCAGATCTCCAGCACTTTCATGGCTAAAACCAGCAAAGATGGAGCCGATCAGTCGGACGTAACCGGCAGTAGCAGATCCTGAGTTTCACAAAAAACCGCAAAAAATCAATTCTCACAAATAGAGTATCGATTTAATCGGCGACAAAAAGAATCGTTTAAATTGAATCGTAATCGAATCGAAGCCCAGCTCTAGTACAAGGTTTAAAAAGTGAGTCGAAATTTTTTCCGATTATTCCTGGGGATAATGCCTCAAGCCTCAGGAACATTTATGCTCTATTATATCGCTATTCAGATATCTGTTGTGAATGACACGCCATGGACAATTCCTGGACAATTTCGGGATAATTTCGTAAGCAGTTTTACCCTCGATTGGATCATGATATAGTCAAATGATATATAATTGAAAACACACATCTATTTACATATTGATAGTTTTACAGTTTTTTTTTTTTATTATTTTTATTTGCATTTTTCTGGTATTTTTATTTAATGTTTTATGTTTTATTGACGTGTATCAATTTAATTGTTATTCGTTTTTCCACCTCAAAAAATACAATTTATTAATAATAATCATATCATAATAATAATAATAATAATTATAGAAAAAAAAACAATTTATTTTATAAACATAAAAATATTACATCTGTTTTTTCCCCTCTCCATCTCTCTCTCTCTCTCTCTCTATCGCTTCGTCTCTTGCTGGGAATTTGCAGTTACTTTTGTTATTTTTTATTAATCGTAATGAAAGTAACTAGAATAATGCTAATACACAAAATCCAAAATCATCGTCATCATATATGGTATTATTATTATTATTATTATTATTTTTATATTCCTCAGATTAGCTTAGTGTGAGTTTTGCTTTAGCTTTCCCCGCTCGTATTTATTATTTATATCGTCTTTAATTTGATAAAAATTATTAATATTAATAGCTAACGGAAATCCATATTATATATATATTTATATATTTATTTTTTACCACTTGCTTCGCGCTGCACTAAAAATTGTTTATTGCTACAAATGTTATGCTTTTGTTTCTGTTTTTGTTTTTTTTAGTGTATAGCTTAAGTTGGGGGGAAGAACCGACCGACATACAAAAAAATACAGCAAATAATCGTAATATTCATAATAATGCGTAAACATAGTAATAGAATAATATATATATAATATTAATATTAAACATAAAGTAAACGAATATCTCGCACATCAACATAAATTGTAATTAATTAAACATTCATAAAACCATTGAATTTTCTATACAATTTTTATTTTAATTTTACTTTTGTTTTTTGTTTGTTTTGTTTGTTGTTTCTTTTGTTTTTGACTAAGCAGTTTCTTGCAATTTGCATTAATTAATTAAGTCTATAATAGGCTTAATTTTACGCATTTTTTTCACTTTTGTTTTGTTTATATCATTTGTTTATTTTGTTGTTGTTTAGCAATTTCGAGGGAAAACATAACGTACATAATTTTGCAACGATTTCGCATATAAAATAATAATAATAATTGTTGTTAAATTAGTAAGAAAAAAACAAATAATTGTAATTGAAAAAAACACAACATACAAATAAAAATAATAAATGGCGACAAGCGTTTCGCAAATTTTGTTGCTCTCTAAATATTAAAATGTAAATTTTACTTAATTGAAATTTCTTCGAGTGTTTTGTTTAAGTCTTGGCATTGGAAGGGATTTTGCTTGAATTTGCTTTTCTTGATGCTTTCCTAGATTTCCATATCTTTTCACTTGCTTTATGCTCTCTTCTTCTACGCTTTTTGGCTGCGATGGCAGTCAAGTTGGCCCATAACGATGGCAACTCTCTGGAATATATATATATCCATATATATAGCAGATATATAAGATATATATATCTATAGGCATACATGTTTTTCTTTTAGCTTATATGTAGGTTTTTCTCGCTGTGCTTTTGTGATGGAACTAAACACAATTTTCACAAAGATAATGATCATAAATCGTAGCAATAATATCAAAAATTCAAACTCTAGTTCTTTGTCGAGCATGGATTAAAATTATGCATCATGTTCACATCATATCGTATCATATTATATATCATATATCTTCTGCTTCTGCACATTTGATTTTGTTTTCAACTCGAATTGATTTCATTTTTCAATTTGCTTTTTTTTAGATACAAAAATTATTGCAACGATTAGAAAATACTTGTGTGTGTGTGTGTGTGAGTGATTTTTAAGAGTTTTTTTGCTTGCGATTAATATTAATATTTGTTATTAATATTATTCATAAATCGTTCTGCTGCTTTGCTATAGTTGCTTGTGTCGGGCTCTGTTTGCTGTGTGGTTTGTTGCCTCCGCTTTAAAATTCCCATTAAAATTATAATAGTTAATATTATTATATTGTTGCTGTTGCTGTTGTTGTTGCTGCTGTTGTTGTTGCTGTTGTTGTTGTTGTTGTTGTTGTTGTCTATGCTATAGCGAACCAGCCGGAAAACTTGTTGAACTATTGCTATGCGCTAAACTAATCATGGAACCGGACAAACTGCCCTCCTCATCCGGATAGGTCTCGCGTGATACCTCAGCCAGTGATAAAGTGCTGCAATTGTTCAGTTTCCATTAGCTATATGTTATCATCATCATTATATATATATATATCGGTTGTATCTACCTGAAACCTAGGGCTATTGATTCGTTATCAAACGCTTCCAGTTCTTTAGCATGCTTCTCGTGTTTGATGCGCAAACGCTCGGCGCGCTCCAAATTGAATTGCTGCAGCTCGGCATCCATCTGCGGATCGAAAATATATATATATAGATTAGTATATAATAGGTCAAAATAAAATAAACTAATAAGCATATTAGAAATGAATCAATAATTAGCAGCAGCAATTCTGGTAGCAGATGCAGGAGAATAACAAAGCTTGTAGGTCATACAATAGATCTACTAGATCGTACTATAGCTCTTATAAAGATCATACAAATGATTTAGCTAATACAATAAATTATCTATATAATAATTCTTTTAGGTCATATATCTTCTTGCTCGTAAAATAAATCTTCCAGATCATATATCTATTAGGTCGTATAACACATCTTCCAGCTAGATAAAGCATAAAAATTTGTAGCAGCTACAATAGATCTCCTGGCTTATACAAGAGTCTTTCAAGTCCTATAATATATCTTCTAGCTTATCTAACAAATATTCTAGCTCGTTAAATAGATCTAGTAGCTTAGCAAATAGATCTTCTAGCTCTGCAAATAGATCTTCTAACTCTGCAAATAGATCTTCTAGCTAGGTAAATGTACAAGTTAAGTAGATTTATACAATAGATCTTTTAGACTATACAATAAAACTTCCTCATCAAATAATAGCACACAATAGAAGTTCGAGGTCATATAATAAGATCTTTTAGTTCAAAACGATCTTTTTTTTGTCATATTATATATATGACCAATATTCTTGTAAAATAGTTCTAGGTCAGCAAATAGATTTTTAAAAAATTTAGGCTTCTGCTAATAAAGTAACGACAGTTAATCTGGTAATACATATAGGTCTTTTAGCTTATGCAATAGATCTAATTCCCTCATAATAAATCTTCTAGCTTATTTAAAGGAACTTCTAGATCAAATAGAACTTCTGGGTCATATAATAAGATCTTCTAGGTCATGCAAACGATCTTTTTTGTCATTAAGTGGATTTTCTAGCTAGGTATAGAAAGAAATTTGGTAGAAGATACAATAAAGTTACGACAGTTGATCTGGTATAGAATATAGAATAATCTGATAAATCTTCTAGCTTATGCAACAGAACTTTTGCTACAATTGGTATAATATTTATCTAGTTTTAACTGGCGTTTTTGGAATGTATCGATTGACAACCTTGTTCTCCAATAGGCCACGTCGCACGCTGACACGATTCTCCAGCTCCCGTCGCTCCCGATCGCGCTGCTCCTGCGCCTGCTTCTTGTTCTTGTTCTGGTAGGCGGTGAGCATGTCCAGTTCGTACTCCAGCTGCTCGTTGGTGCGTTGGCACTCGATCACCTGGCTCTCGTCCAGTTTGTAGCTCTGACTTTGGAACATGTCCGAGATGCTCTGCTCATACTACGCAAGAGATCGAGAAAGAGACAGAGAGGGAGAGAGAGGGATTAAGCTGGAATCGGGATTAGTTGGATTGATTGCTTTCGGTTACCTGTTCGCCCAGGAGCGTTAGCTTGCGATGCTTCTCCTCCTTGAGCTGCTTGATCACCTCCTTCTGTTGCTCCTTTGGCGTTGTCTGCAGCACTTGCGCCTTGTAGCGTTTGTATTGCTTCGTCTGCGTTTTGCACGTCTCCCGGAACTGTTTGCGTATCTGCAGCTCCTTTTGCTGCAGTTGCAGTTGCAAATGCGGGTTAATCAAGTGTAAATATGTATGGACGGAAGGCTACAGTCGGACGTAACCGACAGTAGTAGACCCTGTACCCCATTTTATTAATACCATAGTATAAAACTGTTATACGAAGCAAAGCAGCAATGCTTCTTCTTTTTACTTTTTTGCGTGTGCCAAGCTTTAACGCCTGCAATATTGTTTCGTGCATATCTCCTGTGTTTATTGATACAATTCAATGCGCTTTTCAGTATAGGTAAATAACATAGAAGAGAGTTTCTATGTTTAATATTACGCTGGTTATTCGGTTTTTATCGATTAGCGCGTGAATGGGGCGTGGCATCCAAAATTTGAAATAAACTTCATCTGCCATTTTCTGCAGACAGTATTTATTATGTAAATTAGATTTGTGCCTTTTAAATTGGCCAATGTATTCTATTTATGTTCATTGTAGGCGGCAGGGGCGTGGCAACCAACATTCGAAATAAACTTTATCTAGCTACACATCAAAATTAGCAACTCTAGCTTATCTAGTTTCCAAAATCGAGGCGTTCATACAAACGGACAGACAGACAGACCTGATCATGAATATATATATATATATATAGTTTGTGGGCTCTGTCACGCCTCCTTCTGCCTGTTGCATACATTCGCACAAGGTTATTAAGCCTGTTTTTTCGCATTTTTCAATGGGTACAGGGCATAAATATATATTATTATAATAAATATATATTATTATAATAATTATATATTATTAATATTATTATAATTAAATATTATTATTATTATTAGATAATGCTGACCTTGAGGCTCTTGGGCTGTTGCCTCAACTCCAAGGCGTGCTTACGCAGCAGCTCCTTCTTGATGCGATCCATGTAGTCTTTTTGATTGTGCAACTCCGTGTCGTGTTGCTTGTTGATCTGTGTGCGGAGAGAGAGGGAGGGGCATGCAATTAGTTAGGGAGCGAGGGCAGGGGGAGACGCCACCCAGACTCACCTGCTCCTCGCGCAACTGATGCACGCTCTTCTGCTGGCGGTATTCCAGCTCCTGTGTCTTTTCATGATGCTTCAGCAGCATCCCGTGCGCCTGCTCCAGCTGCTGCTGCTTCTTGCTCAGCTCCTGCAACACAACAATTTTAAAAATTAATAAAAATAAAAACAAATAATTAGCAATACAAATTAAATGAAATTTTAAGTAATAAAAAAATTATATAAAAAAAAATTTGGACGGGACAGATCAGTCGGACGGGCCCGACTGTAGAATACCCTGTGCCATTTATTTTATATACAATTTTATAAAACTGTCACACTAAGCGTAAGAGCAGTACTTCTTCTTCTTCCCTTTTTACGTGCGCCAGCTGCGCTGCACTGCAGGGCTGCGCTGTCAATTGCGTAGCTTATATCTACTTTGTTTATAAGCCGATTTCAATGCGCTTTTTAGGATAGTTAAATATAATACAAGAGAACTTATGCTCCAAATAACAACCTTCTATGTTTAATATTACGCTTATTATTCAACTTTTTATGTTCAAAAACACGAGGTTGTGTGGGTTTTATTGATTTTTGGGCGTAAAGGGGGCGTGGCATCAAATATTTGAAATAAACTTGATCTGCGTATTGAATACATCTACTGATTGCAATCAAGATGGCTGCTCTAGCTTTTGTAGTTTCCAAAATCTCAGCGTTCATACGGACGGACAGACAGACAGACAGGGCTAAATCGACTCAGCTCGTCTCCCTGATCAAGAATATATATACTTTTTGGGGTCTGCCGCGCCTCCTTCTGCCTGTTACATACATTCGCACAAAGTTATTATCCCTGTTTTTCCCATTTTTCAAATGGGCACAGGGTATAAAAATTACTACATATTATATTCAAATCAAATTAATTCTTAACAATCGAATTACTTTAGTTCTATTTTTCCTATTTTAAATTAATTTTTACTTATATAGTTTTAGTCAGTTTTGCAAAATTTATAACCTTTCCAAAACACCCAAAATTAAGTTTCTCGTTCAGCATTTGTAAATCCGAATAATTTTTAAAAAACACCCCCGACTAACTTGAAATTTCTATGCTTTCATTCTTCTAATGAGTATTATTAGTGGTATTATTCTACGTTGATTAGTCCAATGAACCAGCTAACCCCCGAGTATCATTCCATATACTAGAGCTGAGTTCGATCTATGACCTTGTACAATCGAGCTTTTCGATCAATTCACGTCTAAAAATCAATTTAATCGATTAATCGAAATAAATTTAATTTGTTTGAAAAACCAGCTAAGAACAGAGCAGATCCGTCGGGTGAAAGAGTACAGTCGGACGTAACCGAACCGATAAATTAAAATATAAGAAAAAATCGATTATTGAAAAAAAGAAACGATTAAATCGAATCGTAATCGAATCGAAGCACAGCTCTACCATATCCCAATCGGACGGACATGCGTCTCCTTGCTGCACTTACATCGCGCAGCAGCTGATCCTCCAGTTCGTGCAGCAATATCATTCGTCTCCGCTTGAATTTGCGCATCTCCAGCTCGATGTATTGCTTCTGGGCCTGGAGCATGCGCTGCTCCTCCTGGGCCTCGTGCTGTTTTAGGTTGTCCTTGTGGGACTGCAAGGTTAGATCACGCTGACGCTTTGGCGTTGACTCGTCCATGGAGAGTTCCCGTTTCCAGCGCTCCTTGTTCGCCTTGTATTCCTTCTTGCGGTTCAGATCGAACACCTTGCGATCCCCCTCCTGCTTCAGCGTAATCTCCTTGTGTAGTTTCTTCTCGGCCGTCGTCGTCTGCTTCGAGCGTCGCTCCAAATCCTGCTGATGCTTGGCCTAAAAATCACAAATCATCGTTATTATTTAATTTTATTTTAAATTTTAATTCAGTTTAAAAAAAGTTTAACTTGCTCTGTCGACTGTTAAATGCATAAATAAATTAATTACAATTTTCTGCTGCTTCAATAAATACAGCAAATTAAATAAATAAATAAAAAATACATAAAAATAAATATAAAATAAGTAACAAATAAAACTATATACATAAATAAAATAGATATAAGAAAATAATAAAAATTTATATATAAATAAAAAATTAATATAAAATTAAAATAACAAAACTATATAAATAAATAAAAATATATACATAAAATATATGAAAATAAAAATAAATATAAAATAAGTAACAAATAAAACTATATACATAAATAAAATAGATATATAAATATACATAAAAATTTATATATAAATAAAAAATTAATATAAATTAAAATAGCAAATAAAACTATGTAAATAAATAAAAATATATACATAAAATATATGAAAATAAAAATAAATATAAAATAATTAACAAATAAAACTATATAAATAAATAAAATAAATATTCAAAAATATATGTAAATATTAATAAATAAATATACATAAATATTTCTAAATAAATAAAAAAAATTGTGAAAAAGTAAATAAATATTTATAAATAAAAATAAAATAATTTACAAATAAAACTGTATAAATAAATAAAATAAATATATGTAAATATTAATATATAAATATATATAAATATTTCTAAATAAATAAAAAAAATTGTGAAAAAGTAAAAAAATATTTATAAATAAAAATAAATATAAAATAATTTACAAATAAAACTGTATAAATAAATCAAATAAATATACGTAAATATTAATACATAAATATATATAAATATTTATAAATAAATAAAAACAAATTGTGAAAAATAAAAAAATATTTATAAATAAAAATAAAATAATATAAAAATAAAACTGTATAAATAAATAAAATAAATATATGTAAATATTAATAAATAAATAAATATATATAAAAATATTTATAAATAAATAAAAAAAATTGTGAAAAAATTAATAATAATTTATAAATAAAAATAATTTGCAAATAAAACTGTATAAATAAATAAAAATATGGAAAAAGAAATAAAAATATATACATAAAATATATGAAAATGAAAATAAAATAATTTACAAAAAAAACTGTATAAATAAATCAAATAAATATACATATGTAAATATTAATAAATATATTAATAATAATAATAAAAAAATAAATATAAAAAAATCGCAAATAAAACTGTATAAATAAATAAAAATATGGAAAACTAAATAAGAATAAATATATATATAATAAAACAAATAAAAATAATAATAATTTTTAATTTTTTACTCACCTCGAGGCGTTCGAGATCCCTGGTGAAGTTGTGCAGCAGATTGTCGTACTCCTTGTCCAGGGCCGACTTGTGCGTCTCCATCTCCACCTTGCACTTCTCCTCGAGCTTCAGCAGCGTCGCCTGGTGCTCCCGTCGCATCCGCTTGTAGCCCGACATCTGCTCGTGCATCTCCTCCTGCGTTCGCGAATGTACATATGTATAGGCATCAAATGGTTTGTATGTATGTAGCATGTATATATTATGCAGGTGTACGTATGTGTATGTGTGTGTATGTGTGACTTACGAGGCTGCTGTTAAGCGCCCAATCGTTCGTAACCTCGAATTTGGCATAGTTGAAGCAAGTAAATAGCATACTTGTTGCCTTTAATTTATGCAGCTGTATGTGTGTGTGTCTTAATTGTAATATTGTTTTTTAGTACAATACCATTTTTTAACAAAAAAACAGAACAGAACAAAACAAAACAACATTCAATTGGAATTCAGCTGCAATTGCAGAAAATTGCCATCGCATGACAATAGGATAAAACAAAATGCCGGCCGGCTGGCTCTCCGGCTCTTTGGCTCTCTCGCTCTCTGGCTCTCCGGTTGCCCAGCTCTCTCTCTCTCTCTATCATTGCAAATGCAAGCACAATGCAGTTGAGCGGGGAGGGGGAGTTGAAGGAGGTTGTGTGCAGCGCAAGATCAGCCTAAACAGTGTTGCCAGCATGGTTGCGTGAAAAAAGCCAGAAAAAGCTAAACTTTTGCTATGAACCATTTTCTAGTTTAAATTTAATATTAAAATCCATCTATTTTAAAGCAAGAGCAATTTAAAAACTTTTAACATTTAAAATATATGACTTGTTGACTATCTGCATGTTGCTCGCAATACATATTAAAATAAATGTTCAAAATATTATTTAATAAATTTTCAATATTAAAAAAATATTAATGCAAATTATACAATAAATAAAGCTTCATTTCAATATGATTAATTAAAGGTTAGGCCATAAATTCTGAATTACTGTTTAATATATAAATTGAAATATTACACATCACTATGGTATAAATTACTACACATAACAGTAATAGTACACCATAAAATAAAGTAAATAAATTTTTATATTTTCACAAAAAAAAAAAAAAAAAAAACTGTTTAATATTATATTACATAGATGGGAATAAAAAAATCAATAATTAAAATCCAATGCGATTTTTGGAAATTTCACTATGAATAATTAAAAATTGAACTACAAAGTTACATCATTGAAATTTTATGCGAAAATTTCATATTTAAATGTTAATAAAATAAAATTTAAAACAAATTTACATCTTTTCAAGAACCAGAATAAGCATTTTTCAAAAATTATAATTCGCTAAAAAATAAAGTAACTAAAATGCAATACGAACATAAATCAAGCTAGATGTACATCTAATTCAAATGCAATTCGAATAAAAATCACGCTAGATTTCAGGCTAATCCCCTTTCTGCAAACAAACCAGATCTGGCAGGAAAAAAGCTGCGTTGGCAACACTAAGCCGAGGGCGAGTGAAAATGGAGCGAAAGCAAGAAGCACAATAGACGAAGCCATAATGCAAATTAGAGTGAAACTCAAAGCTGCGGATGAGTGCAAATTGTGCAGGATGAAAAAAGAACTCAAAGTGCGTTTCACGCTCAATGGCATCGAGCATTAAAATGACGAAACACTTATTACAGCTATATTTATTGTCTTTTTTTCAGTTTGTTGCACGGACAATCGCACATGAGCAGAAGCGTTTATAATTATGTAAAATAATTAATATTAGTTTAGCTTTTTTTTTTTGGTTTTGCAGCTTTGTCTTTTTGGTTAGGAGATCACACAGGGACAATCATTTCGAGTCGGAGTCTGGCAACGCTCTCGATTATTGTCCCATTTCTTGCAGCCGCTGTCATCGAGATCCGCATTCGCATTCGCATTCGCAATCGATACATCCGCACAACAGCAACAACAGAAGTAATAGCACGCCTATTTGTTATGCGATAAAGTAGAAACAATAAACAATAACAACAAAGGTTGGCATGTAGTAGAAGATAGCTAAAGTTCAAGGAAAACCGACGGGCGAACGGATGATGACTGCGAAGGAAGATCTATCGATAGAACAGACACACACACACAGGCACACTCACGCACACACACAACAAACATACATTAAAGCAGTGGTGCCCAAACGGAGAGGCTCTCCCCATAAGCAAGAGCTCTCCCCATATGCTAAAGAGCAGCGAGAGCTATGGAGTGGGCACCTCTGCATTAAAGAGAGAGAACGAAGAGAGCGCTAGGATTATTGACGATCGAACAGTTATCGAAAACATCCTTCGATATACAAAGGAAAAATATCGTTAGATGATACTATCCAGAGTCGCCAATTTACCCGCTTTCAGAATTCTATTTATCCTTATCATAAATTTATTTGAAATTTTACAAACTTTCCCCTATCAAATAATACAAAAAAATCGATTTATCAAACTTGTCTGAATGTCTATAATAATTCGATAAATGAACAAAATAATATTGTTGAAACATTTCTCAATGATAAAATGGAGCTTAAAAAATATTAATAATAATCTTGGCTAAATATAAATAATCGATTTCGGAGCTCAATAAATCAAGAAAACGAAATTATTGCAATTTCCCTAAAGATGAAATGCAGCAAAAATATTAATTGATCGATATTGTGCAAATTTCGATATATCATCGAGATGATATTTTTGGAGAGTATCAACAACCCTAGAGAGCGGTGAGAGGTAAAGCCGTCAATAGTAACCTTTCGATAGGCAACAGTTATCGCCGATAACGATAGCGATAACAAAGCGATTGTAAATGTATTGGTTGCTGTTTTTTTTAACTTTGTCGTTCTGTGTACGCACCTGCATGTGTTCCTTCTGCTGTTTGGTCACAATACTGGTAGTCCGTATGGTCGCAAAGTTGTTGGGCCCATGATCGTTGACCGCATTGGAGATGGCCTGCTGGGAGGAGGCAGAGGAGGCGGCATAGACCGCGGCCTGGGCGGCGGGCGTCGACAGATACCGAGGACCCAAGCCGGGCAGACGATGATCCCCGCCCGCTGGGGAGCCTCCGGTACTGCTGCTGCCGCCCCCAATGGAGTTGCCCGATCCGAGGCCATGGCCCATGCCCAGGTGGGGCAGGGCGGAGAGGGGAGGCGCCGGCTGCGGTGCCGGCACCACAGAGGCTGAATTTGTGGGCGTGACATTGTTGTTCATGCTGTGCATGATGTTGGGCAGCGGTGGCAGATTGCGATGGCGCGACGAGTTGCGCGAGACGGCGCCACAGCTGGTGGCGCCTCCCTGCTGCCCTTGCCCCTGCCCCTGACTCGACCAGTTGCCCATGTGTTGCTGCTGCTGGTGCTGATGTTGCTGCTGATGCTGCTGCTGTTGCAGCTCCCGCTGATGATGATGCATCGCGGCAGCCACAGCGGCCACCTGCTGATGATGGTGCGCCCCGATATGATGATGGTTCTGTGCCGCAGCCGGTATCGAATTAGACGAGGAGCTCTGCAAGGATACGACATCCAAATGAAATCAGTGAAAATGCAATATAATCGATAGCAATATCGATAGGCAGGACGTGAGACGATTCAAGGTTTCGTCATGAAAATGACATAAAAACTGATCTCAGAGACAGCTGTGGTAATATAATCGTTAGCCTTATCGATACTATCGTTAGTCAGGAAATAGATCGATGCAAAGATTCGGCATGAATGGTAATATAATCGCTAGCCCTATCGATAGTCAGAAAATAAAACGAATCAAAGTTTCGTCATGAATGAAAATTAAATAAAAATTGATCTCAGAGAAGGCTGTGGTAATATAATCGTTAGCCTTATCGATACCATCGTTAGTCAGGAAATAGATAGATGCAAGAATTCAGCATGCATAAAAGTGGCATCAACGCTGATATCAAATATAGTGGCAAAACAATCGATGACACTATCGGGATTACCGATTGTCAGTACATTGACCGATGCAAGGATACAGCTAGAATAAAAAGGATCTTGTGATCTCAGAGATAGCTGTGACGGCCAATATCGATGTTGATAATTATCGATTGTGGGCGCTCGATGAGAGCTCACCTGACTACTGGCCGCTGAGACACCCACCGAGTGTATGGAGTGTTCGGAAGTAATACTATTGCTCTTGCTGCTGTCGCCTCCCGCATGATCGTCCTGCTGATCGTCGGTATCGCCGACGGCGCTCTCCGTCTCGCAGGTGTCCACCATGAGTATCTTCTTCATCTTGCGATAGTTGAGGTTGTCCAGTTCACGCACCGCCGACTTGGTGCGTGCGATCAGCTCCAGGAGCACCGTCTCCGATCGAGGACGCGTCACGTAGGCGTGTAACAGCAGCTTGGCTGAGGATGGTCGCTCCGCAGGCATCTTCTTGAGGCATAGATCGACAAAATTACAGAACGTGTCGGACCAATCGTTCTTCTGCAATGTACAAATAAAAATACGTTGTAAATATAAACCTACAGTGTGTTAGGGTATTTTACTATAGGGTCTTCTTTTATAGGGTGTTGTACTATAGGGTCGTTTTTAATAGGGTGTTTTACTATAGGGTGTTTTTCTATAGCGTGTTGTTATATAGTGTGTTTTTCTATAGGATGTTTTACTGTACGGTCTTTTTCTATAGGGTGCTTTACTATAGGGTCTTCTCACCGGCAACGTGGGCGATTCGTTCTGTGCGATGTGATAAAGCGCCGACATGGCATTCATGTTGAAGTACGGAGGTTTACGCTCGGCCAACTCGATGCAGGTGATGCCCAGCGACCAGACGTCCACCTTACCATCGTACTGACCCTCGTCCATGGCCAGTATGACCTCGGGTGCCATCCAGTACGGAGTGCCCACAAAGCTATTCGCCGGACACTTAATCGCCGCACTACCAAAATCCGCCAGCTTCACAACCCCATTGTCCGTCAGCAGAATGTTGCCCGCCTTGATGTCCCGATGGATGCGACCCAACGAGTGCAGATAGCTCAGACCGCTTAGGACGCCCAGACAGATGGCGGCGATCTCGTCCTCGTGCAGCGGCTTCTTGTGCACCTCGATGATGTCCGAGGCGGAGCCGACGCAGTATTCCATCACCAGCCAAGCCGTCGATTCGCGCAGGTAGCAGCCCTTGTACTCGATGGTGTTCGGATGGTTCAATTGACGTAGGAAGCTGCAAGGTGAGGGGGAAACGGATAAGCATCAAACAGTCAAAGGATTAATCGAGCTAGCTGACAAAACAATCGATAGCACTGTCGATATCTATCGGCCCATTAGAATGTGAAAAAACATTGCAAACATTTGGTATATGCTAAACGATTAATCGATCGATCGTGGCCTTTATCGATTGTTGAAATTATTACAATTTTAGCTTGCCTCTTTTTGGATTAAGTTAATCGATTATCATCGTTATTATTTTAGAATTATTTTGTATGCTGTTATGGGATAAATCGATTATTATTGATGGTGGCCATTATCGATTGTTGAAATTATTATAACTTTAGCTTGGCATTTTTTACTGACTAAACAAGGTTATAATATGCCAAATATAATGTAGATTTTATTAATCGATTAATCGATTATTATCGATAGATGCAGATTCACCTTTCAATTTGTTACTGATTAAATAATTCTATTTGCGAATTAGTTTTTGACTAAAATGTCAAATATACTGTACGCTGTTGAGGTGTTATCGATGCTTTGCCATCTCTAGATGGGGGGTGTGTACTAACCGTATCTCCTTGAGTATGTCCTGCCATTTCTCCTGGCTCTGTTTGCCCGTATAGGACATCTTCTTGATGGCCACGATCTCCTTGTTGAGATTGCAGCGGGCGTAGTAGACGGCACCGAAGGAGCCATGGCCAATTTCCCGCAAATCCTCAAAGATCTTTTCGGGATCATGCTTGTTAAATAGATCGGCGATTTCCGGATCTTTGAGACTACCAGGACGTGCCGATGGCATCTCTGTTATGCATGTTATTCAAACTCTCCGCTCGCTCGTCGCTTCCTCTCTCCTCGCTCTCTTCAAACTCTCTCTCACTCTCTCTCTGCAAATGTCTTTTTTTTTTGTTTTTGTTTTTTGTGTGTTTTTGTTACTGTAATTTATGTAGTTTTGTTGAAACACAACGCCCTCTGTTGTTGCGATCTGCAAACGAAAGTAGTAAACAGTTAACTCGTTGCCATAACGTGCTATAAAGAGAGTTTAATTTGTTATGGCACATTTAAATCGATCAAGCGTGATTCACAATTCATAAATTCATTTAGCGCCTGATTTACACCACACACACTCACACACACACAAGCAAACTCTCTCTCTCTCTCTCTCACACACACACACACACAGACACACAGACACGCGCTTATCAAAGTTATGCGTGTTATTTTTATTGTTCTCTTTTGGCACTATTTTCAGCAAATACGCCAAGCAGTGTTGCCCATTTGTTTTTTCAAGCTAAAAAGCTCTTGAAAAAATAGCTAAAATTCCTGCTTTTCACAGTTTTAAAATTTCGGCAACTTGAGCTGGTGTAAAAATATCGTTGCAATATCTTTATCGATAAGGACATGATATCAAAAACATCGACAAGGTCGAAAATAATCTTTGCTTTTGTTTAAATATTTTAAGAGTTTAGAATTTAAATAAAACGTTATAAAAGAAAATTCTACTTAATTTTTATTAACAATTTAAAACACTAAAAATTTAAATAAATTTTTAATTTAACAAAATTTGTATGTTTGCAAATTTTACCATAAGTTTCTTTCAAAATTTCAAACAATAGAAATTTAAATAAATTTTTATGTTTAAAAAAATATAGCCTAATTTTTTTTCACGTTATATTTTGAAAATACTACTAAATTGTCACTGTAAAATTTAAATAGTTAGGAATTTAAAAAAAAAACTTTTGTTTGAAATGAATATTATTAGTTTTAATCACATAAAGCTTGTTGGTTTTTGTTGAAATAAAAATGTCTATAATTTATGAGAAATATAAACATTTGTAGAATGGCAAGCTGGATCAATATCCATATTATCGATTTTGAATATCGGGCATATCGACAAGGATAGATATCGATAGAGGCCCAACACTGACTTGAGCTTTTTTGCGCTCTCTCGCTGGCTTAAGATGGCGAGATCAACAACAACAACAACAACAACAGCACACGTGCATATACATATGCATATGTATGTGTATCTATGTGCAGGCGTCTGTATGTATGTATGCAATTAGTAGCGGTACTTATGCATCTGCCGCCTGCAGCAAAAAAAGGGTTGCTGCACTGAAAAAAAAAATACTTTTATTTCGCTTTAACAAAACTATGCGAAAAAATCGATGTATTTGAATTGTTTGCAATTTTGTTTTTGTTTTCAGTGTTTTCGTTCTTGTTTTTTGTTTTATTTTTGTTTAACAGCGATACGGCAACACGCCTATTTTTCATGCACACACACGCACGCACACGCACACAAAGGCAGCCATGTCTAAGCGCAGGCATGTGTGCGTGCGTGTGTGTGTGTGTGTGTGTGTAGTGTTGTTTTGCATTCGCCCGTCTTTTTTTATCGCTGTCTCTGTCTCTGTCTCTTTTTGTGTTCTTTTCTTTTGCTTTAATTTAGCTGCTCGCTGCTATTTAATTTAATTTGTTGCTTTGCGCAAATTTCTGCATTTAAATTGTTCACAATTTTGTTTTTTTTTTTTAATTTTTTTTTTGGGTGCGGACAAACACACACACAAAAAGCGAAACGCCGACGTCGACGTCGGCAGCGACGGCAGCAGCGATAGCGACGTCGTCATCGGCAGCGACAGCAACGTCGCAGCCGTTGTTTTTGTTATTGTTGCTTAAAACATTTCACATTTCCTTTTGGATTTGTTTTTTTATATAACATTCTGCGCTTTTTGCTGCTTTAATTGTAAATTGTTTTGCTTGCACAAACACACACACACACGCACACGCACGCACACAGCTGTATGCAGACGGCGCACACACACACACACGCATACGCAATGAAAATTGTGCGAAAATAAAGGAAATTGCAGTTTTCCTTAGAACTAGGCCGCTTACTTTTGCAATTTGAACACGTCTTGCTAATTTATCAGCAGCGCTGCGGCATTTTTCCACTGCATGCGTCGTTTTTCTTTCACGTCAATCGGCCTCTGCCTCTGCTCGCTGCCTCTGCTCGCTGCCTCTGCTCGCTGCCTGCGCCTCTGCTGTCCGCCTCTTCCCTCCTGCTGGTATTGTTTGCTTTTTGCTATGCTGCTTCCTGGACTGCACACGCGTTGCGTTTTACATATTCGCACTTGTCGCACATTCCGCTTTTCCCATGCGCCTTTATCAGTTATCTGCGCCTCGATTTTCGCATTCGCTTTTTTCAATTTTCCTTCAATTAATTTGTGTGCGTTACGTATATATACATATATATGTACATATGCATATATGCATAGATGTACATATGTATTGGTCGAGTGTTGGACAATTTCGCTCAACTGATTTCTATCGCGACAGTTGGCAGTTCGCACACACGCAAAAATACTGCAAAAATACTGCACAGTCCATATTATCGATAAGCAGTTGATATCGATTGTTGTAAAAAATTTACCACAAGAAACTTGTACTCTCTGCTTAAATATTTCAATAGTTAAAGAATTGAATTAATCTGGGGTTTTATTTAAATAGTTGACAATCTATTGCTTGAATAAAAAATGCATATAATTATTTAAATAATAAAATTGATTTGTTTCTGTTGCAATAAATATTTGCATATTTATTAGTTTACAAAAGTATACTTAAAATGTTAATTATTTATTACGATATTATCGCACAATACATCGGAAATATCGATAAGGTTGCATATCGATTTTATAAATGCATTAAAAAATACCCTCAATTCAATTTTTAGTGTCGGAAAAATACTAGCGCTATCGACAGCGATATTCTGCGATGTTTGCATTTGTTTAAATTATGAATTCAAACATCGAATTTTCTTATTTAATTTAAATTTACATTATTTATTGCCATCTGTTCTATGCATTAAAACTATTTTTCTCGTTGATTACTCAATTTGAATATGCACGTTTGATATTGTTAAGTAATCGGAAATCGGAAATCGAGAATCTTTCCGCGCATTTGTCATAAATTTGAATTCAATTGATGACATCGCGTTCAAGCCATTTTGAAAAAAAATCAGAAAATCTGCCGATTTTATAATTAAATTTCTTTAATATATTTAGTTTGAGTAAAAAACACTAAACACAGTTATTGCACAGTGTGGCAATCTTGCGTTTTGGTTGCAGCCCCCCAACCACGCCTATTAAACACAAGAACAATTATGCGACTAGCAATTTAGCCAAGTTTCGAACCTTGAACGCTCGCTGTTGCTGGCGCCATCTAGCGTAGCTGTTTTGTTAATTTACGGCGAATAAAGAGAATGGATTTTTGATCTCATAATCTCTTTGGCTTGGAGCGAAAGAGAAAGGTAGGGAGAATAACACGTCGAAGGCAAAGCCAAAAAATAGCAACAACAACGTGGAGCTTATCAGTGTTGCCAAAAATAGCGTGATTGGCAATATATAAAATATCTAAAAATCGCTTTAAGTACACATAAAAAATTTTAAAAATAAATATATGTAATATATGTTAAATATTGTATAAATTGTAAATAAATAAAAAAATTTGAAAATCAAATCAATATAAAACAATAAAATAAAAATATTTATTATAAAATAGCTGAGTATGCTAAGACTAGCTAAATTGGCAACACTGATGGACACACACACGCCTAAGAGAACGTTGGCCAGATGCAGAGCAGCAGCAGCAGCAGCAGCAGTGGTAGAAAGCAGAGCGAAGAGCGAAGAGAAGAAGCGCAAGAGGCAGCGGAAGAGAGAGAGAGAGGCAGCAGAAAGGTAGATTGCGGGCCCCAATCGCAACGTCAGTATTGAAAGAACCGTCGGGCAAGCAAGTCAGAGGCGCTGCGAGAGCTGCGACAGCCAACGCGACCAAGGCACAAGTTTAAAGTAAATAAACGGCCAATACAAACATATACAAATATCTATATCTATATATATACATATATATATATATATATATAGGAACCTAATCGTTCGTTGGACTGTCAAAAATCGTCTTAAATCAGCAGCTAAATTGCATTTGTCATCAGTTTGCGTTGTTTGTGTTGTGTTTCCTTTTCATTTTTTTTTTTTAAATTTTGTTAATTGTTGTTACTTTGTGCTGTTTTTTATGCAAAAGCTGCAAACATGATAAAACTAAAATATGCAGAAAATCAACAATATATACACATATATATGTATATATATATAAAAGTCATGAGAACATGCGCATACACGCACACACACACACACACCACACACACACAAACTGCTATAAATCGGTGTCTCTGTGTGCGTGCGCGCTCCAAGACGTTGGCGCCAGTGCTGTCACTTTGGCCATTTTGTGACTAGATCTAGCCAGTTTTAGTGGCATTTTATTTTTATATATATTTTTTTTTTTTGAATTAAGAAAAACTCCTATTTTCAATTAAATTTTTTTTAAAAAACCCATTTTAAATTTTTATTATTTAAATTAAATTTTGAAGTATTGATAAAAATAAATGGTAAAAGTTTTGCTTATTTGTAAATTCAACTAAAAAAATAAAAAATAATAATTTAAATGTCGACGATTTTGAAGACATTTAAAGTTTATTTAATTGTTTTTTAATAAAAATTTTTTTATTTTTTCTTGAATAATAAGCATGTAAATAAAAAAATGTTAAAAAAATTCGGACAGCACTGTTTGGCGCTTTGCTTTGCCCTAAATAAATTAATATGCGTACACACAAACATACCAACTCACACACACACACATGCGCAGCCTCTCTTAAATTTGTTTGTATGTATGCAAACACACGCTGATTACGATCATTATTATGCTCCAAATTCAGTAGCTTCTGAATGGTCGGAGGGGGTTGTGTGGGTGAAGGGGGAAGTGGAAGTGGAAAGGGGTGGAGGGGGGGAGTGAGGCACAGCTGCCGTTTTCAATTTATGATTTCATTGTTCTGCACATTAAACGCCATGCGAATGCATTCCAAATTGTACAATTAATAATTGAGAAGAGAAGCAGAAAGAGCAAGAGAAGTGAAAAAGAAGAAAAAAGCCAGCGCCATCGCAGCCAGTGTTGCCAGCTGGGCAAAGCGCAGCCCTGAAAAATAGCCAAAAATAGCTAATTTTAATGAAAATTTAATTGAATTAATAAATAAAATTAAATCTAATTAGCAACCAAGCGATATTAATATACTGCATTTAAATAAGCTTTTGTTTAACTATTTAAAAACAGTCGGATCTAATGGCAAAATAACGCACTTGCCAACACTGATCAAAGCGTTCTGAGGCTCTCTCGCTCTTTCACTCCCTCTCGCTCTCGCTGGCTCTCTTAGCATTGCAAGGGCTTTAGCCCTTGTTATTGTTGTTGTTCTTGCTGCATTAGGATGCCATAAAAATAATATCGATATATTATTAGTAGCCATAATATTTGCATATATTTTTATCGCATTAAACCGCCGATGACATTTTCTTTTTAAATGTTTGATGTTGATATTGTTTAATTAATGATCAATTGAAAATCATCATTTTAATTTTATATTTTTTTATTTTAAATTTTATTTTGTTTAATTTATTAATTTTTAATCAATTTGATGACAACATTTAATCTTAAAACAATACAGATTTGAAGTACTAGCATCTGTATAATTAGACCCTTTACTTTCAAAAAGTAAAAAGGGTCTATTAACTTAGTGCAAAGAGGAAATGTGTGTAACACCCAAAAGGAGGCGTGGCAGACCCCATAAAGTATATATATTCTTGATCAGGACGACAAACCGAGTCGATATAGCCATGTCCGTCTGTCCGTCTGTCTGTCTGTCCGTCCGTCTGTGTAAACACCTAGATCTCAGCAACTATAAGAGCTAGAGACACCATATTCGAGATTTAGGTTCCCCAATTTAGTAAGCAGCACGAGTTTGTTTTAGATTTTGGATACCTCCCCCTCTTCCCCCGCAAACCGCAAAAAGCTGCTGTAGCCACAGTTTTAAAGTTATTGATTTGTAATTTGGGATTTAACTAGTTTATGACATTATCTATCGACGCTGTGAATTTTGTTTCGATCGGATTAGAAACAGCGAACATATGCCACAGACAATTTGCCGTACTAGGCAGAGGGGGGGGGGGGGGTGGTGTGCCTTGCATACGCGGGTAGCTTAGTGTGTGTGCGTCTGATTGTGTTTGTATGTACATATACTCAAAGTAAAGGGTCTCCTACGGTCGGTTACGTCCGACTGTTTTTTTCTCGAGTTTTGTTAAAATTTCCTAATATACTATTTATTAATATTGAAATTAAAATTAAGATTTAAAAAAATTTAAAATTCTTGTAGTATTTCAAATGTGTGTATAAATAATTGAATTATGATTAATATATTTGTTTGATATTTATTTGATAATTTTTTAACTGCTTTTAAAGTGCCTTGTTAATTTTATTTAAATATACTACATCAAATATTATTAATAATTTCATTTTTTTGAGTATGCAGAAAGATTATAATTATAAAATTATTATATACTAAAATATTATTAAATTATTCTATATGCACATGGAATGATGCGCCAATTTATAAATAGTTTGAAGGCGTCGAAATTTTAACCTGTTTTAGTAATCGATATCCGTTTTGCTTGACATTGTATCGTAGGCACAGGTGTGTGTGTGCGTGTGTGTGTGTGTGCGTGTGTGTGTGTGCGTGTGTGTGTGTTTTGGCATATTAGTTGCAACAATTTGTTAACCATAAATGGAAACATTCAGTCAATAAACCCCGCAGCCCACACAAAATATTTCCCCCCCGTTGTTGTTGTGCTTGCTACGAATTTTTAGCGCTTTTATTTGGTTTATAATTTATTTTTTATTTTTTTTTATTTTTTTTTAGCATTTTTATTGTTGCAGAAATCAATCGCAATCGATTGCCTTATAAGAGGCCTGGCGTCAATAAGACATAGACAACGTGTGCATATTTATACAAGATTTACCTAAATTTAAATATATTTTATTTTAAATATATATCTGAAAAGTTGATTTAATATTTCTTGAAATTAAAACTTATAAAATAGGTTAGAGTTAGAGTCAGAAAATAAACTGTATAATATAGAGCGAATAATAACATTTAAGGAATTTTAAGCAACAACTTTATTAATATCGATGTTATTGATATTATCGATATGCAAGCCCAAAATATCGATAATATTAATACGGCTAAATATCGATGTAATCCCAACACCAGAATTAATTGCACTTGGCTTAAAACAGATTTACAAAGTTTAATATTTGTGTTTATAGATGGAAATGTATGCATATATGCATACATTTGTACATTCTTACATACATTCGTACATTCTTATACATTTCTGTGTGATTTCTCTTGGATTTATTCATATATACCGTTAGAGCAAGGTGCTTTAAGCGTGCATGCATACATATGTATATACATTTGTACATTTATAAATACATTCGTACATTCTTATACATTTTTGTGTGATTTCTCTCCGGTTCTTTTATCTATTCCCTTAGAGCACGGTTTTTTAAGCGAAATATGTACAATGTATGCATACATATATACATTTGTACATACTTACATACATTCGTACATTCTTATACATTTCTGTGTGATTTCTTTTGGATTTATTCATATATTCCGTTAGAGCAAGGTGCTTTAATCGTAATATGTACAATGCATGCATACATATGTATATACATTTGTACATTTATACATACATTCGTACATTCTTATACATTTCTGTGTGATTTCTCTTGGATTTATTCATATATTCCGTTAGAGCAAGGTGCTTTAAGCGTAATATGTACAATGTATGCATACATATGTATATACATTTGTACATTTATAAATACATTCGTACATTCTTATAAATTTTTGTGTGATTTCTCTCCGGTTCTTTTATCTATTCCCTTAGAGCACGGTTTTTTAAGCGTAATATGTACAATGTATGCATACATATTTACATTTGTACATTCGTACATACATTCGTACATACATTCGTACATTTTTATACATCTCTGTCTGATTTCTCTGGGATTTATTCATATATTCCGTTAGAGCAAGGTGCTTTAAGCGTAATATGTAAAATTCATGCATACATATGTATATACATTTGTACATTTATACATACATTCGTACATTTTTATACATTTCTGTGTGATTTCTCTTCGGTTCTTTCATGTATTCCGTTAGAGCAAGGTGCTTTAAGCGCCTTGGCGCCAGTTTGCTTTGATGTGCAATACATACACACATGCACCCACACACACGCACACACACGCACACACACATACACGCCCACCTGTGTGTGTGTGTGTGTGTGTGTGTGTGGGATGGGCGGAACTTGTCTAGTTTCAATGTCGCTATTTTCTCTGCGGACTTTACAATTTTCCCTTGGCGCTTTTCACTTTCTTTCGGGCTTTAAGCGTATATCATGGCCAATTACGTGCATTGGCCAAAAGGTGCGGAAGCGCTAAGAGACGCGTTATGCGTCATCAATGTTGTGTCTGTCACAGAACCCCTCCCCTCCCCACCCCCCCCTCAGACAAGTTAGACCGAAATGAGCTCACAGTTGTGCGTCATCATTAAATGAAACAGTTGAGCGAACAGCAGCAAATTCAGATTGGAAATAAATTATTGGGGAATTAAGAGAGCCAGAGAAAGAGAAAACGATCGAGAGAAGGAGAGAGGCAGACAGGGAGATAGAGAGGGAGAGAGGGAGAGAGAGAGAGAGACGCCGCCCCAATTCGTATTCAAGTAAAAATTATCTATAGAAGATGCTGCTGTAAAGCTAACAAAGTTCTACATACACTCGGAAAAAAACAAGAGTATAAATGTTTTATGGACTCTGCCACGCCTTTTTTTTGCCTGTTACACACATTTGCCCAAAGTTATTAACCCTGTTTTTACCCATTTTAAATTTTATAAAAACAAAACATTCTGACTTTTTGAAAATTATTTGATCTGCTTAAGAACTTATTTCATACAAGTAATGCTCATGTAATCCAGAATTTCTTGATTTTTTGTCTCGCATATTTTTAACGCATTCGTTTTGGTTTAAAATCTTTGTTTTCATTAGATTCTGTGCTTTCAAAGTGGCTTTTCAGTACAAATGGCTCTATTTAGTGTAAATGAGAATACCAAGCGCGCAGCGCGAGCTGTGTATCGGTTGTAAATTCATGAAGTTAATTTTTATACCCTGTGCCCATTTGAAAAATGGGAAAAACAGGGTTAATAATTCTAGCTGCGTTTCTCTGAGTGTAGCCTCCGAGTCTACAGGCTGAAGTCTCAGCTTAGATAGATGTATATAGAAGTATGTACCCTGAAACCCTATCTTTATACAGCTGCTGATAAATAAGTATTCCGTACATGTTCTGTTCAAGTTTCCACAGGTAGCACTCTGGCATTATAATTATCTGCGACCTGAATCAACAGCATGTCGAGATAAACAAACAGCCACAACTTATGGGACAATTCTCCTACACAACCAATCTTATTGTTTTTGTCACTCTTGAGGCTTTTTAGACCCTTTACTTTAAAAAAGTAAAGAGGTTCTATTAACTTAGTGCAAAGAGGAAATGTATGTAACAGGCAGAAGGAGGCGTGGCAGACCCCACAAAGTATATATATTATTGATCAGGACGACAAGTCGAGTCGATATAGCCATGTCCGTCTGTCTGTCTGTCCATCTGTCTGTCCGTCTGTATGAACACCTAGATCTCAGCAACTATAAGAGCTAGAGACACCATATTCGAGATTTAGGTTCCCCTATTTAGTAAGCAGCACGTGTTTGTTTTAGATTTTGGATACCTCCCCCTCTTCCCCCGCAAACCGCAAAAAGCTGCTGTAGCCACAGTTTTAAAGCTATTGATTTGTAATTTGGTATTTAACTAGTTTATGACATTATCTATCGACGCTGTGAATTTTGTTTCGATCGGATAAGAATCAGCGAAATAATGGAACGAACAATTTGCCGTACTAGGCAGAGGGGGGGTGGTGTGCCTTGCATACGCGGGTAGCTTAGTGTGTGTGCGTCTGATTGTGTTTGTATGTACATATACTCAAAGTAAAGGGTCTCCTACTGTCGGTTACGTCCGACTGTAGCCTCTGTCCCACTGATTTTGTGTAGGTCTATTTGTACACTTTGACCAGAATTTGGATCTTTTGAGGCTTGGGCGACATTTAATTCAGTCTAAATATGTGTAAATAGCATAAAGAATTTAATACTATATATTATATAGTATACTTTATTTAAGTCAATCAAACAATCAAAACAAAAGTGTGACCAGCTTCTGCATTCACAGACTACATACGTGCGTTTGGCGTTGCCAGATTGTCAGATCGTTTTGTCCATTACTTACTTATTAAATTATACAGTGAAGTAAAATTTGGTTTGTTTTAAATATAATTTAAAAACTGTATTATAAATATATTGTGGGAAAAACATAATGTTTTTAAATTATATTTTTTAATTATAATTTTTGAAATTTAAATTTTATCTGCAATCTATTTTTATATTACAATATAAATTATATAAATATTTATTTTTATTTTTTATATGAATATGTATTTATTTATCTATTTTGTTTCTATTGCAGCACTGAATAAATTGGCTTGCAAGAAGGATATAGCAGACACCCACACACATTTATATATAGATATATATACCTACACACACACCACGCCCCCGCACACACACACACACACACACATACACACAAATCTTGATTGGAAGGAAGCTGACATAGAACTAAAATGCCCGTCTTTCACACAAAAACCATCGAGAGCATATTAGATCCTGTGGCACAGCAGGTAAGCGATACCCCGCAATTAGCGCATATGGGGAGTATTACGTATAGACGCTAACATAAACCCAAATTGATATCTGTGATATCTTATCTTTAGCTATAACTACTGCGCATATTGGCGCCCAAGAAGGTAAACTGCACAAACTGCATATACCCCATTTGTTATACGGTACAGGTATCCACAAAACTTTAAGAACAGTTCGCTTGAATAACTTACATGTAGCTCAATTTATAGAGTATAACTATGGGCTATATGTGAAATAGATATACCCCATTAAAAGCATATAGATTTTATGAACTGCATATACCCCATTTATTGTTCGGGTCTAGGCATAAAAAAAACTTTAATAAGAGTACGCTTGAAATGTTTACTTGTAGCTGATTTAATAGAGTATGTTTGCTGCCTATATACGAAATATATATACCCTATTTGTAGAAATAATGCCCCTTTTTTTGCTATCGATAATTTTGCTACCTTTGCTAGTCTTGAGAGCAAAGTATAATATTTATTTGCACATCAAAAAGTATCTGTTCAGCTGCATAACATCTGTTAGTTAGAGATATAGACTATATGAATATACACATATCCATCTATATATAATACTAAATTCAGAACCCAATTTCAATTTATGAGCATAAAAACAAAACTTTAAGACGCCTCAATGCTGTTATTGTTATTGTTGTCGCTGTTTGTTTTGAGTTACTTAACAAATTGTGAATGCTAAAAATAAATGAGGTGGAATATCATAATAATAATAGGTAGAAGCTGTAGAGCCAAACAGATCGGCGCTACGATATTGGGCTAACCTGAACCTGAGGACAAACTGAAAATTCAATTTAATAAACAGCAGTCGCGACAACAAAAACACGCACGAATAAAAACAACTGAAAATCAAAAAAAGAAAATAGCCAAGTTTACAGAAGTTTGAATACCCTGCAAATTAAATAATATATAAAAAATATTAAAACTGTATTAAATAAAATAAAATAATATAAAAAATTATACCAAAAATAATAAAAAATTAAATAAAATGATTATTGTTATTAAAATACCAATAGAATTTATGTACAAATTTAGATATAGCTCGATTCTATTAAATCTAGTAAATTCACCGATTAGTTGTTATCGATATTTATACAGCTCGATAGATACGATTGTTAATGTTATTAATTTGAAATTCATTTAATTTAAACTTTATAAATGCAAATATTTATGTAATCTATAACAACATAGCAAACGTTTAAAGTCGGGCATACCCGGTAGCGTTAGGGTAGACGAATCAGCAAAGCGTCAAAAGAGCGATTCATGTTCCAAAAATAGCTGCATTAAACACACACACACAGCGAAAAGTGCGATACAAAAATAATAAAAGAGAAATATACACAAAATATACAAAATAAAAACATTTGCTAGGCTAAAAGGCATGAAAATGAAATGAAATGAAATGAAATCATTGCGATCGGAGAGAACGAAACAAGCCAAAATATATGCATATAGCAACATGTGGAAGCCGTAGAATATAGCAAAAAGACGAAGACGAAGAGGAAGACGCAGAGGAAGAGGAAGAGAAGAGACTAAAGGTGTAGGTGTAGTAGGTGCTGATGCGGATGACTGAAGATTACAGTTGAGGGAAAATTGTGCCAAAAAGCAAGCCCAAGGTATTAGTCATCATCCATCCCAGTGTTACGGATGGGACGGTTGGGACGGTTGAGGCGGATGGGACGAATGGGACGGTTAGGAGGGTTGGGACGGTTGGGACGCATGGGACGGTTAGGTGCGTTGGGACGGTTGGGACAGATGAGACGGATGGGGCGGTGCGGACGACTGGGGTGGATGGGGCGGAACTAACGAAATAACGGCTAAAGCAAACAAAACGAATTAAAAATGATCATTCAGCACATCAATCAACACATTGATACGCACACAGACACAACTTGGGGGGGTTAAAATTAGATACGCTGCCAAATTGGTCAACAAATGTCCCAAAACATACACCACGGATGGAGCAAATGCTGCCTCAAGACCTGTCAAACAGAGAGGGAGAGAGAGAGAGAGAGGGAGATCGAGAGATCTACAGGGGAATTGGTGTGGAAGCATTAAATTAATTACATAATTAATTCATCAAGCGAATGTAAACATTTTCGGAATAATACGAAAATTTATAGGAGTAGAAATCGCAAGAGAAATGAGAATGATACAAGTACGGGAAATGTGTAGATTGACGAATAAGACACAGAATTGATATGAATTATTATATCAGCATTAGGAGAATTGGGAATCAAGAAGCAGCAATAAAGGGGTGTAGGACTTTGGATAATGAAAAGAAATAGATATAGGAATTTGGGAATTCGGAGAGGAATAGTAGTGAAAATAGAAATAGACCTTGTAAAAGGTAAAGGAAAAGGAATACGATTAGAAATAGGAACGGGAACAGAAATAGCGATAGGAAGGAAAATTGGAATAATGAATAGGAATAGATTTTGGTAAAGACATAAAAGTATAGCAAGAATAGTAACAGAAAAGGAAATAGAAAAGGGAATAGAAATACGAACGGAAAAAAAAAACAAATATGAATATGAATATAAAGAAAGGAATAGGATTAGGAACAGGTGTACTTGAACATATTGCGAATTATGAAAGTAATTCAAGTGGATATATGGATAGGATTCAGAATATCAAAACGAATTAGAAAGATAAATAGAAATATGAGTGGCAAAAAGAACCGCGGTAAAAATGCAAAGAGCAGGAATAAGAGTCATAAAATGGGGCTAGGCGTTAGTAAAAAATAGGAAAGGCAAGGGGAATAGGGCTAGAGACCAAATAAGAGATAAGGAAAAACAAGTAAAGCTTTGTCGATATGGAATAAATGTATGTATATGAAGGGAAAAGTTATAAATAGGAAATGAATTGGATCAAAGGTAAATGACGTCATCAATCAAAACTAGGGAATCTATAGAATTCATTCGAAATTTCATTCAAAATACTAATAATAATTACAATTGTTATTAATAAGGTTAGTAATTATTGAACAAATTGAATCAAATAGCATTTGATGTGAGATGTAGACGATAAAGTCTCTTTCCGCTAGGCGTAATCAACCAGAAAAGCAAAGAAAATAAAACAAAACAGAACCGGCAAAATAAGAGATCCAAAATCGAAAATCGAGAAACGAGAATCGAGAATCGAATTCACTTGCTGATGTCAAGTCCATGAACAAGTCGAAGCCAACAATGTCATGTGTCGTTGCCCACACGTCCACTTCAAGATGCGATCGATCGAACCATTTGTCTGTCTCTCTGTCCCTCTCTCTGTCTGTTTATGGCCTTTTATGTGTGTGTGAGGCAATCAACGGAATGTCTATTGGTTGTTACACTGCTTTTTATGGCTAAGACACAATGATACTCGCTTAGAGCGCGGCTTAACGGTCGAGTGTTGGAATGCGAGTAAAAACGAATGTTTCTTTCAGAGCGAATACCGTAGTAGGAGTAGAAATTAAGTGTACGGGGAGTTCTAGGTGTAATAGGAAATATACAAGTTAGTGAAAAGGTAAAGGGATCGACAATACACCCAAAAAGCCCTATTTGCTCTAACCATCTCTTTTATCCTTCTTTTGTGTAATTGAATATATTTTATTCAAATCTATATAATAAAGTTTACGCAAATAAACGTATTCCAATTAAAGTAGAAACGAAAGAAGTTTTTTAAAAAACAGCGCAGAATTGTCACTTAACACAGGTTCTTCCTAAATAATAAAGTTGGTGGCAACCCTGGCTCTATTACACTCAACATTCTCCATGCTATCTCTATAGTAGTTGAATTAGATCAACTCCAAGCTCTAGTTCAAAGGTTGATTTATGCTAAAAGTAGATGTGTGCTATCTGGCAACCCTGACACCTACACTCTTTATGCCATCTCCTATCCCCTCTAATCGAGCTCTAGTCTAAGTTTAAAATTGACTCGCAGTACGTGAAATGAAAACTAATCGTAAACCGTTTCGCCTCCGCAGGTATCTCGTCTGGTCATCCTACACGAGGAGGCGGAGGATGGCAACGCCATGCCCGATCTCAGCCGTCCGGTGCAGGTGGTGTCGGCGGCGGTGGCGAACCTGGTGAAGGTGGGACGCGAGACGATCAACAGTTCGGACGACAAGATACTGAGGCAGGATATGCCGTCGGCATTGCATCGCGTGGAGACTGCCTCGCAGTTGCTGGAGGAGGCTTCGGATATGTTGCGTTCCGATCCCTATTCGGGGCCGGCGCGCAAGAAGCTGATTGAGGGAAGCCGCGGCATACTGCAGGGCACCTCCTCGCTGCTGCTCTGCTTCGACGAGAGCGAGGTGCGCAAGATCATACAGGAGTGCAAGCGGGTGCTGGACTACCTGGCGGTAACCGAGGTGATCGGCAGCATGGAGGAGCTGGTGCAATTTCTCAAAGATCTGTCGCCGTGCCTCAGCAAGGTGTCGCGCGAGGTGAGCGCACGCGAAAAGGAGCTGACGCATCAGGTGCACAGCGAGATTTTGGTGCGTTGTCTGGAACAGGTGAAGACCCTGGCGCCCATACTCATCTGCAGCATGAAGGTCTACATACACATACTGGAGCAGCAGGGCAAGGGGGCCGAGGAGGCGGCCGAGAATCGCAATTATCTCGCGGCCCGAATGAGCGACGAACTGCAAGAGATCATACGCGTGCTACAGCTGACCACCTACGATGAGGACACCAGCGAACTGGACAATCTCACCGTGCTCAAGAAGCTCTCGAATGCGATTAGCAACAAAATGGAGCTGGCCAACGAATGGCTGTCGAATCCCTACGCCCTGCGCGGCGGCGTCGGCGAGAAGGCGCTGCGTCAGGTCATCGACAATGCCAACGAGATATCCGAGCGCTGCCTGCCCCAGGACTCGTATCCCATACGCAAGCTGGCCGACGAGATCAGCGCCATGTCCAACAATCTCTGCGAACTGCGACAGGAGGGCAAGGGCAATTCCCCTCAAGCGCTGGCGTTGGCCAACGGCATACGCGGTCGCCTGGGTGAACTGCAGGGTCTGGTACGGCAGGCGGTGCTGGGCGTGGACAAGGCGGGTGTACAGCAGACCGCTCACACCATACAGGGACGTTTGGAGCAGGCGGTCAAGTGGCTGCAGCATCCGGAGATCAATGACGGCGGTCTGGGCGAGCGTGCGATCAATCTGATCATCGAGGAGGGTCGCAAGGTCGCCGAGGGTTGTCCCGGCCATCAAAAGGCCGAGATCATGCAGCTTTGCGACGAGGTGGAGCGTCTAAAGCGTCAGGCAGCGGGCACAGGACCCGCCGCCAAACAGGCGGCCAAACAGCTCACCCAAAAGCTCTACGAGCTGAAGGCGGCCATACAGAATGCGCTGGTAAATCGCATCGTGCAGGACTTTATGGACGTCAGCACCCCGCTGAAGCAGTTCACCGAGGCGGTCATGATGCCGGAGGGTACGCCGGGACGGGAGCAGAACTTCAATCAGAAGTCGAACAATCTGCAGGCGTTCAGCGATCGCGCGTCGAAGACGTCGCGCATGGTGGCAGCGGGCGGCGCATGTGGCAACAAGAAGATTGCCGAAATACTGCTCGCGTCCGCCGCCCAGGTGGATTCGTTGACGCCGCAGCTGATCAATGCCGGACGCATTCGGATGAATTATCCGGGCAGCAAGGCGGCCGATGAGCATCTGCAGAATCTGAAGCAACAGTATGCGGATACGGTGCTGCGCATGCGCACCCTCTGCGATCAGGCGACGGATCCCGCCGACTTCATCAAGACGTCCGAGGAGCACATGCAGGTGTATGCCAAGCTCTGTGAGGATGCGATACACGCACGTCAGCCCCAGAAGATGGTCGACAACACGTCGAACATTGCACGGCTGATCAATCGGGTGCTGCTGGTGGCCAAACAGGAGGCGGACAATTCGGAGGATCCCGTGTTTACCGAACGTCTGAATGCCGCTGCCAACAATCTGGAACGCTCCTTGCCGGCCATGGTCGGCGATGCCAAGCTGGTGGCCACCAATATTGCCGATCCCGCCGCTGCCGCCGCCTGGAAGAAGTCGTTCCAGCGGCTGCTCGGCGATGTGCGCGAGGTGCGCGACGCCATCGCGCCGCCCCAACCGCCGCCACTGCCCACCTCGCTGCCCCCGCCCATCCCGGAGCTCAGCGCCCTGCATCTGTCCAACCAGAATGGTGGGTTCGGCTTTCCAAGCATCAATTACGCACATGTTTTCCTAGTCATCATCAGCATCCTCTATAACTTCAACTTAAAATATTCCTATCTATCCCATCTATCCTTGTTATACTTTAAGTTCACTATCCTCTCCTTTCATAGATTTATTAATATGCCTATCTATCCCATCTATCCTTGTTCTACTTTAATTTCTCTATCCCCTCCTTTCATAGATTTATTGGTATTCATACTATTGATGTTATCCAATAGTTGCTATGCATTTTCGGTTATCCGTTCTCTTTTCACCTTATGTACTGAATGTATCCATCCTTATTGTACCTTTGTTATCCGTTCTCTTTTCCTTTGTTATCCGATTTCTTGATTTCTTTTTTAGACCCTTTACTTTAAAAAAGTAAAAAGGGTCTATTAGTTTAGTGCAAAGAGAAAATGTGTGTAACACCCAGAAGGAGGCGTGGCAGACCCCACAAAGTATATATATTCTTGATCAGGACGACAAGCCGAGTCGATATAGCCATGTCCGTCTGTCCGTCTGTCTGTCTGTCCGTCCGTCCGTCTGTATGAACACCTAGATCTCAGCAACTATAAGAGCAAGAGACACCATATTCGGGACTTAGGTTCCCCTATTCAGCAAGCAGCACGAGTTTGTTTTAGATTTTGGATACCTCCCCCCCTTCCCCCGCAAACCGCAAAAAGCTGCTGTAGCCACAGTTTTAAAGCTATTGATTTGTTATTTGGTATTTAAGTTTAGTTTACGGCATTCTCTATCGACGCTGTGAATTTTGTTTCGATTGGATAAGAAACAGCGAACATATGCCACAGACAATTTGCCGCACTAGGCAGAGGGGGGGTGGTGTGACTTGCATACGCGGGTAGCTTAGTGTGTGTGCGTCTGATTGTGTTTGTATGTACATATACTCAAAGTAAAGGGTCTCCTACGGTCGGTTACGTCCGACTGTAGCCTCCGTCCCACTGATCTGCTCCGTCCCTATATTTTTTATTTATTTTTTGTCATTCAATATTCATTAATTCTTTATACATTTATTTTTATCCATTAACCATCATCCATTCCACATCCGTTATCCATTAAAATTATCCATTATCCATTACAACTTTTGCGCAATAATACTAATCTAAAACTGGAAATACTTGCAGCTGAACGTGCCCCACCACGCCCCCCACTGCCACGCGAGGGCCTGGCGCCCGTGCGCCCACCGCCCCCGGAGACGGACGACGAGGACGAGGGCGTGTTCCGCACAATGCCGCATGCCAATCAGCCAATACTGGTAAGCGAATTGTAATCGACGAAACTGTAATCGGAACTAATCGAGATCGGAATCGGAAACAATTTCAGATTGCGGCACGTGGCCTGCATCAGGAGGTGCGTCAATGGTCCTCCAAGGACAACGAGATCATTGCGGCAGCCAAGCGGATGGCGATACTGATGGCGCGTCTCAGCGAGCTGGTTCTATCCGATTCGCGGGGCAGCAAGCGGGAGCTGATCGCGACCGCCAAGAAGATCGCCGAGGCGTCGGAGGATGTCACCCGACTGGCCAAGGAGCTGGCCCGCCAGTGCACCGATCGTCGCATCCGCACCAATCTGTTGCAGGTCTGCGAACGCATACCGACCATCGGCACACAGCTGAAGATCCTGTCCACCGTCAAGGCGACCATGCTGGGCGCCCAGGGCTCCGACGAGGATCGCGAGGCAACCGAAATGCTGGTGGGCAATGCCCAGAATCTGATGCAGAGCGTAAGTACCGGATGCAATCTATTCAGGCATAGATGCATCTATTTAATGTCGACCAGTTCTGAGAAAATAAAATACATATTGAAATCAAGCTTCAAATGGATTGATGAAATTGAAATTGAAAATTTAATTCATTTAAAATGGATCTTTTAGAAAAAATATATTTTAGGGTAACTATATCTTTTTGAAATGCATATTCTATATCGGATAACCATGAACCTTAGAGAAGTAACTACAGTAGAATCCGGTTATAACGACGCCGCTTATAGCGTCCGTCCGGTTATTGCGTCGAAAACTCGATGGCTTGGTTGGTCCCCATACAAACTTATATGAAAGGGCCTCCGCTTAGAACGTCTCCGCTTTTAGCGTCAAACCGCTTATACCGACGAGATTTTTCACAATTCAACCGGATATTGCGACGTGCCGAACAAAAAAAAAACTTTAAAGGAAAATTTGATTTCTTTAACAATGCTAAAAGAAGCAAACAAAATCATGGATTTTGCCTTCCGGATATAACGACGTATAATCGTCAGTCCCTTGAAAGTCGCTATAACCGGATTCTACTGTATGCAATTTTTTGTTTTGATTGAAAAATTAGTTTTATTTTAAAACCTATTACGAACATGGCATCCATAAAATTACAAAAAAAATTTTTTTTTTGCTCCTTTCGGATAGTGCGTCTTCCGGATATAACGACGTAAAATCGTCGGTCCCTTGAATGTCGCTATAACCGGATTCTACTGTATATGTAACAAAATGTATTTGATTTTGTGTACAACGAAATCGAAAATTGCAATTATCTGTTATCGAAATTACGTTTTTTTGGATTCATTTCATGAATTCCTCTTTATCCGTCATTCCTGGTACCGTTATCCGAATTTTGAGTTGTGCGATTTCAATTTCATAGGGAATTAGGAAATTACAACCAATACAGTAAAGTAAAACATAAAATTGATTTATAAAAATGAAATTGGTAATTTGTATCGGTTAACTATATTATTTTATACCCTGTACCCATTGAATAATGGGAAAACAGGGTTAATTGAAATATTCTAAATCGGATAACTATTTCTTTCTGAAAATAGTTCTTTTCTATATCGCATAACAATATCCTTGTTGAAATATATGTTATATATCGAGTAACTATATTTTCGAATATATTCTATAACGAATGGAATTTTTAAAATATATGTATATATATTTAATATGGAATAACTATACCTTTTTAAAGAAAGTTCTTTTGTATATCAAATGATTATATCCTTTTGAAATACATGAATCGAAAATCTATTAATATATCTATATCTATGTATATATCTATATTTATGTATATCTATATAATATTATTATTATCTATATCTATATCCATATGTTTTTTCGATTCTTTCAGGTGAAGGAAACGGTGCGTGCGGCCGAGGGTGCCAGCATTAAGATCCGCTCGGATCAGACCAGCAATCGACTGCAGTGGGTGCGTCGCCAGCCCTGGTATCAGTACTAATTCGAGTGCCAGGGATGCATGCCAAAGCCAACGTTCGTGCCTTGTGTAACATAAACTAAAACTAATCTTAAATGCGAAAGCAACAGCAAAAGCAAAAGCAATTGAATTCGAAACTACGTTTAATAACTATCAATAATACGCGTTAAAAACAAAGCTTTTCCAACTGTTTTACAAAAGTCCCGCAACTCTGTTATCCCGCCTAACTGAACACTTTGTCTTCTTCTTCTTCTTTTTTATCATATATATTTATATATATTTATAACGTACTGTTTAAGCGTGCAATAAATAAATGTACATACAACTACAACTACAACTACAACTACACAATGCAATGTATATAGAGCAATTGATATTTGAAATTTTCGACAATTTCCATCCGCTGATATCCGAAATTCATCCAAAAATCAAGCATTTACCGAGCGCAGCAATCCCTCCGTTCCATATCCCAAGTTCAACTGGAAAAGTTCCGAATAATAAAACTACAACTAAATGTATCATTTTTTTTTTTTGTTTATTTATGTTTTGACTAACCTGAATATGTGCGAATAATATATGCATACACAATGAATATGTATATGAATACTGAATACTGAAGATATTTGCGTGCCTTATTCACATTGTACTTGCATAGTTCTTAACTAGAAAGTAGTAGCCCTTAACAAACTAAGCCCCAAATGATCAACGCGTTGTGTGTCATGTTCAACAAATAACTGAAATAAAACTATATCGAGTGTTATAAATTTGTATATTTTTTGGAATTTTTTATGGGTTTGTTTAGGCAAATATTACGAGATCGATTCACGCCAAAAAAATCGATTTAATCGATTAATTGAAATAAATTCAATTTGTTTGATAAAATAAACAAAAAGAAATATGGACGGAGCATATCCGTCGAGTGGAAGATTGCAGTCGGACGTAATCGACAGTAGCAGACCCGAAAAATCTATTCTCAAAAAAAGTATCGATTTAATCACCTACAATAAAAATTGATTAAATCGAATCGCAATCAAATCGAATGCCAGCTCTAATAAAGTATACCCTACGGAGATCAAGTTTATTTCAAAACTTATATGCCATGCCCCCTTTACGCCCTAATTAAAAATAAATACCCGAATAACAAAACGTAATATTGAAGATAAATTAGCTATATCCTGATGCATCCATCTGGATGTTGCACATTTTCTTTCATCAATATTGTTAATAGACTTAATAGATCCATTGGCCCATAAATTGTAAAAAAAGATTAAATTGAAATATAGCAAATGGCATCGAAATGCAATTGAATTAAAAGCAATTTGCGCTTGACATTTCGTCCACGAAGGAAACATATAATTTTTTATTTATTTTTGACGTGTGTGCGGTGTGGCGTATACGTAATTTCCGGCTCGCGTATACGCAACGTTTCCAATTGCCGGCTAAGGAGCAGGGCGAACGAGAGACTGAGAAAAAAGTGTTGCCTGCTTTTAGGATGCTACAAAAAACGGCAGCAAATTGGGCATCTAATTTCGAGGCGTGAGCAGCTGGAAAATGCGGGAAATTGGAGCGGACAGTTGGCCAGTGTGCCGTGCGCTGCGAAGGCATTAACTAATTTTAGACGTAATGCCAACTTGCTGCTGACTCCACAGCAGCAGCGGCAACTGAGATATATGTACATACAAACATACATACACACATACTCGCCAAGTGTTTTAGATACAGCTACAAAGATACATGCATGTATGTATTTGCGAGAGCTGTTTGATAAGTTTGTGCATTTTTACACTACTAATAAACACGACATACCAAGTTTAAGCGTTGAATTTGAGAACATTTTTAATAGAAAATGTGACCTTTGCTGTCATTTTGAGCTTAAAAGGTCATTTCAATTGGAATTTTTATTAGAACAGTTCGGGTTTATTTGAATGGTAATCGAAAATGACATTTTAAATGGTGTTTTTTCAAATAAGGATACTGTTATTAGAATTTTAACTAAATAGGTCATTTTAAATGTAATTTCAATAGCAAACCTTTACACTTTACAAAATAATTAAAATTTTAGCTGATAAGGTTCGATTTTAATGGAATCATAAAAGAAAAGATCTCATGAATTGGCATTTTAAGCGATAAGGTCACTTTGATTAGAATTTTAAGCGAAAGGGTCAGTTAAAGTTTGAATTGGAAAAAATAGAAAATCGAGCGATTGAAATTTCAATTGAAAAGATCAATCTTCAGAGATAAGGTCAGTTAATGATTTGAATTGGAAGTAACAAAAAATAGAGCGTCTTTAAATTAAATTCGAAAGATCATTTCGATTGGAATTTCAAGCGATAAGGTCAAAATAGATCGATTGGAATTTCAATTGGAAAGAACACTCCGATTGGAATCTTAGGCGATAAGGTCAGTTGCAGTTTGAATTGAAAACAATAAAATATGGAGCGATTGGAATTTCAATTGATAAGAACAATCTTAAGAGATAAGGTCAGTTAAAGTTAATGTTTTGAATTGGAAGTAATACAAAATGAAAGATCAGTTTGATTTGAATCTTAAGCGATAAGGTCAGTTCAACGTTCAATTTTAAATTGCAAGCAATGTTGGATTTCCATTAGTAAATCAGAAAACTTGTTGAACCGCCCTCGCATGTGGCTGATAGCGCTGGTTGCGAGCAGCTGCGGCCTATTGGAATTGGTAAACGCCTCAGTCGATTCGATTAGCGAGCGAGAGCGCTATATAATTCGATTATCCAACGTTCGAGTGAGTGAAATCTGAAATCAGAAGTCCGAAATCAGAGGAAATCGCAACGATCTCCGATGTCCAAGTTGGAGCAGTTGACGGCGAATGTGCCACAGATGGCGATAAGCGCCTCCACGCAGGAGTTAGCGCAGCTGATCGATGTGCATTTGGGCGCGCTGCGTCCCGCCTCGCCTGCGTGGCGTGTGGCAGATTCCCCCATCTCCGGGCGGGGCATCTTTGCGGTGCGTGCGATTGCCAAGGGCGAGGAGCTGTTCCGGGAGCATACGCTCCTCGTAGGTCCCACTGCGAATCGCGGTCGCAATCTGCGCGTATGCATCCAGTGCTACGGACTACCGAAGGTCGATACCGATGCGGCGGCGCTTTGCAGTGCCGGCTGTGGGCTGCCCGTCTGTGCGAATTGTGTGACGTCGGAGCGACATGCGTTGGAGTGTCAACTGTACCGGAAGTGGAGGCCCAGGGATGCAAGCGTCATCGATGCGCGTGCCCTGCGCATTTTGAGCGTGGTGCGTTGCTTCTTTCTGGATGAATCGCAGCGCAAGTTGCTCTATGCCATGCAGGCCAATGCGGATCGCTATTACTTGCGTGAGGTGGAGCGTGCCGCCGAGTGTTTCGAGCATTTTCCCAAGGATCCGGAGGTGCTGGAGTACTTCCATCGCACCATTTGTGCCTTCAATACCAATGCGTTTGAGAGTCGCTACCAAATGCCGGAGGGGCACGAGATCATTGCCCGTGCCCTCTTCCCCCTGGCCGGTCTGCTCAATCATCAGTGCACCCCGAATGTGGCCCATCATTTTGTGGATGGGGAGACGATCGTCGTCACTGCCACCGAATCCATCGCTCCGAATCAGGAGATAACCATGTCGTACACAAAGCTCCTCTGGTCCACGCTGGCGCGCAAAGTATTTCTGGGCATGACGAAGCACTTCATGTGCCATTGTCCGCGTTGCCAGGACCCTACGGTAAGTCATCCCATCTCATCACTATCTGTGTGCACCATAGGGGTAGCTATTGATCTAGCTACTGGTCTATGTATATCTGTATGCCCCAATATCTCTTTTTTATGCCCTGTATCCATCGAAAATGGGTAAAAACAGTGAGAGACTATATGTAACAGGCCGAAGGAGGCGTGTCAGACCCCACAAAGTATGTATATTCTTGATCAGACGACTAGCTAACTCGATCTAGCCATGTCCGTCTGTCTAAATGAGCGTGAATCTCGGAAACTATAAAAGCTAGTGCAGTCATTTTTAGTATGTAGGTAGATATATACAATACGCAAATCAAGTTTATTTCAAGTGTCAACATGCCACGCCCTTTTACGCCCAAAATCAATGAAACCAAAATAACTAGCATGATATTGGGCATAAAAAGTTGAAAAACAAGCGTAATATTGAACATAGAAATTTGTTATTTGGAATATACAATCTATACTGCTATACTGCTATATTCAACTATCATGAAAAGCGCATTAAAATCGGTTAATAAACACAGAAGATATTAATGAAACAGTTTGGCAGGCTTTGCCTCGCCTGGTTAATAAAGCAAGGCACAAATAAAAATATAAGAATATTAATATATTTTTATAAAATTATATTTATATTACAAATTAAGGGAACAGTCGGGCGCGTCCGACTGATCTGCTCCACAGTGTACTCTTAATTGCCGAGTGCTAAACGATTCATTGATGGACGATGTTGCGGTGCTCAGCATAAGTGAAAATATGTGTAGTATGCCGGTGTAAAGAACCGATTCAGATATAGATACAGATATATATACTACAGCTACAGATTCAGCTATAGATTCAGCTATAGATGCAGCTATAGATACAGCTACAGATACGTCTATTTTGGTGTGCGGCACGCGTTGCATTGCGACACAAGTTGCATGCCACAAAGCGCCTCAATGGTGCTGCATGACCCCCTTAAAAGCTACACAACATCGAAAGCTATGCTAGATAGACGCAAACTGAACACACTACATAATTAATGCTTCCAACCGTTAAAAATAGATCGATATCCGAATACAAAATGAAGTTTGGAAAAGCTATATAGTCTGTAAAGACATTGTCAGATCGGGTGATACATAAAACTACGTAGAAAACAATTTCTTTAAGCTTTAAAGCTTAAAGTAGCTTCGACTACGATTTTATCGATTAAAGATCGATTTTTATCTATACTACAATACTTCAGTTTATTAATAAAACTGTATAAAAGTACATAATGATAAAGTATCATAATAATACCATATGTTATATAATTTATCATATATTATGCGATATATGAAAGTATATATAAGCAAATATTAATGTGATGGAATGATACGATACATCAAAATAATTTGTTTATATCGGTAATAAAGTTGTTTGTAAGTTATGGTAATAAAATATTCTCCCAAAGTTATTAACCCCCGTTTTTACCCATTTTTAATGGGCACAGAGTATAAATGTATAAATACTTATAGTATTATAATAAAAGTATTCACATTTCTCGTCCAAATACACCCATATTTGGTTTTTTATGAGTTATTTTTCAATACAAATCGTTTAGAATCAAAATCTGGCAAATACAAAAAATCGAGTTTTTTGACCTTCTACAAAGGTCCAACAATGTGGTATCAGACCTGAAAAGTACCTAAAAACATGATTTTTGCTCATAAAATCCACATTTCTCGTCCAAATACACCCATATTTGGTTTTTTATGAGTTATTTTTCAAAACAATTCGTTTAGAATCAAAATCTGGCAATTACGAAAAATCGAGTTTTTTGACCTCCTATGTGGTCCATGTGGTATCAGACCTGAATCGATGAATATACTACATATTTTTTTAGAATCAAGAATATATTGATCGATTAATGAAATTCCTATTTAAAAGTAAAAATCATATAAATTAGCATAAGTTTATAGATTGTAGTTCAGCTCCTTCCGACTGTAGCCTTTCCTTAAGTCTGCGCACTTGAGTTTGATGCGAATATGATCAATTGAATGGAATGTACTCGTATTTATTGTACGCATATTTCTATGGCAATCTTAGGCTATTCAATAAGCATTGAAAGACGAATTAATGAATAAGTGAATGAATCAATGAATGAATCAAATGAATAAATAAATAAATACTCTTTAAAGGGCCACTTGTTGCCCTAAATATTTACAGTTTTGTTCTTTACTTCGCTCTCACTGTTTTTGGCTCTCCTTTCTCTTCCGCTGCTCTCGCTGTCTCTTTGGGTTTATCTCCGCTGTCTCTTGGTTTCAGTTTTGAATGAATTCAACATTATCCGCCCCCTTTTCCCGCCCCTCGTCCGCTCTTTGTGAGTGTTGTCCTAATGTCATAATGCATATTCCTATGGGCCTGGGCAAAGTGCCAGTTTGAGCTAATGGAGGCCCAAACTAGTTCAAGTACAAATACACACGCACTCAGACACACACACATACACACACACACACACACACACACGCACACACACACACACTATGTAGCACGCACATTTAGCACGCTAGGGGGCGCTGCACAGTGGTTAATCTTGTATGGAAGCCGCTGCCTTAAATAAGTACTTTTTGGTAGTGCTATCGTCATGAAATTTTTATCAAAAATCTAAAAAAATCTTTTGAAAAGGTAACAAAAAAATTGGCCACATCGGCCTGCTATATCCCATAACTCCCTATATAAACGATCTTATTTTTCAAGTTAATTTAATTTAAATATTTGGCCTCTTCACAATAGACAAATAAAATAAAAAATATATAAGCAACATTAGGATTCCCCTTAAATGGGTTTTTGCACTAAATTGTCTGTTGCATATCTTAGTTGTTTCTTATTCACTCGTAATTTAACTTACACCATCGATAGAGAATGCTTTATAAGAATATACGTTCACAAATATTATAAAAGTAAATATATTGTTAAGGTAAATGTCACATAAACAATTTAAGAATTAAAATTTTTATTTATTTTTAGATAAATAGTAAATACTTTCAACTTTAAAATGAATTTTAAATCAATAAATTCGGAACACTCTAGCGAAAGGTTGACGACTTTGAAGTTCTGTTTTGGTTTGAAGATTGGATATTAAAGAAACACTTTTGTCAAAATTCTTTTAATCGATTTTTGAATGGCCTATGAACCACTGTGCGCTGTTGTATGCTAAATCTTCGCATAGCAGGCCACAAAAGCAACAAACTAAAACAATAAACAACAACAAATGACAACCATGACGTGCGATCCTATTAAATTTGAACAATTTCCTTTGGTTTTCTTTGATTTTTCATTTCTCATTTCTCATTTTTCGCATTTCGTGTTTTAAATATACATTTTGTGCAAAATTATTGTACGGCAAATATTTTCTGCTTCTTGTCATTTTTTTTTTTGTGTTTTTTTCTATTGAAATGTCGCGATTTCTTTTCATTTCTCGTTTCACTTTTGTCGTTCGCCTTTGCCCTTTGCTCTCGATTTTCGAATTTTACACACATTTTATAAAGCAATATTGAATTGACTTAAGTATTTGGGGGATTCGGGATTTGGGATTGGGGGATTCTGGGGCTTGGCTGGATAATTATGAAGCCATATGTTGAGGGTAGGGTCGAGATAGTTCATATGGGTTAAGTCATAAAGAAAATACTCAACTGATTTACGGTTTGTTTTTTTTTTGTGTGTTTTTTTTTTGTTGCTCTGCTACCCTACAACTATTTATAGCGGGTATATTTTTAAAAAATCGTACAGCAAATAAATGTATCATTTCAGGCACTACAGGATTGTATATTTTGGAATTACGGAATTTCCGAATTCGAATTTCGATTTCTCTTGCGACAGTTGAGCAAAATTTTTAGTTTTAAATTTTTAATAGCAAAATTTGCATTGCCAGTATTTATGAAATATTACCTATGTACCTATTAAATAGTATTATAATTTAATTTATCGACTTTTGACAATGAAATATTACCATTTAATGCGCTTCTAACATCTTTTTACAGTTTAATTTTTAGTTAAAAATTTTTGACAGTATACTTCAAACTTCCAGCTGTCAAGTTTTTAATTATCTTTTCAGTTTATTTATATTTCCTAATTATACCCTGTACCCGTTGAATACGGAAAAAACAGGGTTAATTTTTATTTTCAGATTATTTTTATTTGAACTTCAATATGAATTTAATATTTTTACAATATTTTTAATATAATATAATTTTCGCAATTCAATTTGAGTGTTGCATTTTAGAGTTATTTATCGACTAAATTAGGTCGACATTTAATACCTATATGAATTTATTATTAAATAATATATAATATATATAATTAAATAAAGGAATATATTATTTATTACATGCATATTATTTTAATTAAATAAATATAAATACTTATAAAAACTAACATGTGAAATATAAAATATTTGTTCGCTTTGAACTTGATTTAAATCTAATTTAAACGCGCCGACAATTTTCTAAGATTCGATTGAACTGCTGTTTGAATTTATGCCACACTTTGTACAACTTGATAGTTATTTTTCGCAGTGCATGAGCACGCATCGAATGCAGCGCATTATCATTTATTTGTGCAGTGCAATGCGTATCTGCTGTTTGGGCTTGTTAGCGTACACCGCTGCGTATACGCAATGCGGCCGATAGCTGCGTGTCGTGTGGCAGGCAGCCTGGTGACAACGTGTGGCAGTCACGTGTCCTCGTTGTTGTTATTACGATTGTTGTTGTTGTTGTTACTGTTGTTGTTATTGTTGTTACTGTTGTTGTTGCTTTTGTTGATGTTGTTGATGCGATGATGACATTGCCATTGTCATGGCCGTGGCACGCAATCAGCTCTGGGGCATGTCTTAATTTATGAGGCGTCAACACGCAGCCACCTGAGCAGCCACGCCTACTTTATATACGCATATGTGTATGGGTGTTGTGTGTGTGTGTGTGATAAGCCGCTTGCAGTTGGCTCAGCATCTTGCGCAAAATCTCGGCTGCGGTTATATGCACGCTCTTGCCGGCTATTTTTAGACCCCGTACCCCTTAAATGGGTAAAAAACGGGTTAAATAACTTTGAGTAACAAGCAGAAGAAGGCGTGGCAGCAACATCTGTATAAGCTGTGAAACTCTAAGAGCTAGAGCGACAAATTTGAAATGTAGAAACATTTATGCCATACCCAGATCAAGTTTATTTCGAATATTAAATGCCACGCCTGTTTTACGCCCTAAGCGATAAAAACCGCATAACAAGCGCAACATTAAACATAGCATGTTGTTATTTAAAATATATACGGTTTAACATCATTTGCAAGTATGCTGAAAAGCTCATTGCAATCGTTTAATAAACACAGAAGTTATACAAGAAACAATATTGTAAAGGAAGAAGAAGAATCATTGCTGCTGCGCTTCGTAGAATATTGAAAAAATAGTTGTAAATTATACTTAAAATATAGTTTGCAGGGTATTCTAGAGTCGGGCGTGTCCGACTGATCCACTTTGAGCTTCGTAGAATATTGAAAAAATAGTTGTAAATTATACTTAAAATATAGTTTGCAGGGTATTCTAGAGTCGGGCGTGTCCGACTGATCCACTTTGAGCTTACTTGTTTTTCTTTTTTTGGAAGCGGAAGCCGCAAAAGCTGCGGCGCCATTTGACGCGTGTTGCTTGCCCCGAGCGAACTCTCGACGTGCTCTGCACCTACCCAATGTTATGTATTTATAGGCGGCTCATAACCGCACGACACAGGAGGGTGAGGGGGGGCTAGGGGGGGGGGGTTGGTCAGCTGCTGTAAAGTGCGGGTGGAAAGTAGGGATGTCGGCGTTTAAAACAAATCAAAATAGATCATTAACGGCATGAAAAATATCATAAATTTCAAAAAAATATCATAGATCAAAGTTTATCAAAAAATATTAAAAAAGTTTATTAACAAAATATAAAAAAATATAGTAAATATCAAATTAATATCAAAAGCAGAGTAGGAAAATTTGGTTGTATCGAAAAATATTACAAAAGATCATTAACAATATAAAAAAAATTAATAACCCTTTATTTGCCATATTTCAATATGTACAGGGTACAAAAATACATATAACAAATATCAATATATTATCAAAAGCATATATACCACTAAAATATCGATAAATCGATTTAAGCTATATATATTTATTTTTATACGATTATTTTACTTTTATTAAGTTAGATTAGTAAAATAATAGGTATTTTTTTTTGTTATTGATAATTTGCCTTAAAAAATATTAAAATCGTGATTGTATTCGATTTGCGGTTTGTATTTTGAGCAATCGCTTACATAGTAATCGACTTTGGTGGATGTATTATTTGTTTGTTATTTTATTATTTTTATACCCTGTGCCCATTTGAAAAATGGGAAAACAGGGTTAATAACTTTGTGCGAATGTATGTAACAGGCAGAAGGAGGCGTGGCAGACCCCACAAAGTATATATATTCTTGATCAGGATGACGAGCTGAGTCGATATAGCCATGTCCGTCTGTCTGTCCGTCTGTCCGTCTGTCCGTCTGTGCGTCTGTGCGTCTGTCCGTCTGTTTGAACGCGTCGATCTCAGCAACTATAAGAGCTAGAAAAGTCGTTTTGGTCATTTCTGAAAGGTGTATACCATACGCAGATCAAGTTTACTTCAAATCTTGGATGCCACTCCCCTTCCGCCCACAACGAGCATAAAAAGAATTCATTCGCCAATTTAAGAGACACAAATCGAGTTATATAAATTCTGTTTTCAGGTTTTTGTAGGTATACATCAGGCGCAGATAAGGCTTTTTTCAAATTTTGGATGCCACGCCCCTTTTACGCCCTAATTCATAAAAACTTAATAACAAGCGTAATATTGAAGGTAGAACGTTGTTATTCGGTATATATACTCTCTTCTATTATATTAAACTTTCCTGAGAAGCGCATTAAAATCTATCAAAAAACACAGGAGTTATAGGCGAAACAATATTGCAGGTGTTGCCTCGCTCGCTCACTAGCAGCGCGGCCAATTAAGCGGCACATATAGGAAACGTAGCAGAGACAGCATTGCTGCTACGCTGCATATGACAGTTTTATAATATTTTGTTTTTAATATATTTAACTATCTTGAAAAGCGCATTTAAATTGTTTAATAAACAAAATATAAATAAATTAAATTATATATAAAAAATGTTAAATTAAATTATATACTGTATTTGCGAGCGCGCAGCGCGAGCTTTGGCACAGGGTATAAGACAGTCGGGCCCGTCCGACTGATCTGCTCCGCCCATTCTGGTTTATATATCAATTTTTTTAACTTTATTTTATAAATACATTTTTGCTTATTTTAAACAATATTACTAAAAATTGCAAAAATTATAACGAATGAGAATAGATTTTAAAATAGATATATTTTCGATAAACATTGATATTTCGATGGTTCAGAGCAACCCTGGCGACAAATTCAAATGACAAATCGAAGCGGCGTGCACAGTGAGAAAGAGAGAGGAGAGAGAGAGAGAGAGAGAGAGCGGATAAGTGTGAAGGTGTACGGCATGCTAGGGTTAAGGCGGTGTCTGTGAGGCGAGCGCAAAGATGGCGGAGGAGGTGCATGGGTGTAGCAGAGAGGGGGTTAGGCTGTTGGAGGGGGCGGGAAGAGGGAAAGGGGGCAGTAGGCTTGGCTGGCTGTCATGAATCCAATTGAATGCAACAGCAAATTGAATAAGAGTCAAAAGCAAAAGCGAAAGCCGCTTTACGCCCTGCAATTGTGTGCGTGTTTTTACGTGCGTATGTGCGTGCGTGTTGACGTGCGTGTGTGCGTGCGTGTGTACGTGCGTGCTTGCGTATGTGTGACTTTGGAAAATCATATTTCGCTGTTGTTGTTGCTGTTGTTGCTGTTTCTAATTTTTGTTTTTTAGTTGCGTTTAATGCTCTCTGAGGGCGTCGCTGTCGGCGTCGACGTCACTGTCAACGTCGCTGTCGACGTCGCTGCTGGCGATGGCGTCGTTTGGGTCTCGCTGTTGTCGCCTTCATCACTCGCAAAGTTGCCTTGCGCCGCGTCGCGTCGCGTCACATCGCTGCGCGTCGTTAGCTGTCTCGATCCTGCGCCGATAAATATACACACCTATATACTATACAGCGAGAGAGGGAGAGAGAGTGAGGTTAAGCGTGAGAGGGGAAGCGGGGGCGTTGGAGCATGGCGGAACGCGTGAACACAACGGCCGCGATGGTGGCCCACATGGCGCCCAGTCGGCATACGTCGCCGGAGCAGCTGGCGTCGCTCATCGATGTGCATCTGGGGGTTCTGCGCGAGAGCCGACCGAACTGGACGCTGGGACCCTCGCCGGTGGCGGGGCGGGGGGTGTTCGCCACGCGTGACATTGCCGCGGGGGAGCTGATCTTTCGGGAGCGTGCGCTGGTGGTGGGGCCGACGGCGCGCAAAGGCTCGCAGCTGAACACGTGCGTCTGCTGCCATCGTCAGTTGGACAGCAAGCGTTTCCTCTGTCCGCGCGGCTGCAGTTTGCCGGTGTGCGGGGGCTGCGCAGAGGCGGAGGTGCATCGGGAGGAGTGTGCGCATTTTCAGCGCTGGCTGCCCAAGGATTGGGCGGACATGGAGCCGCCAACGGGCGGCGCCATTGAGGAGGGCCTGGACGCAGTGAATCCGCTGTCCCTGCGCATCCTCACGGCGGTGCGCGTTTTTTATCTGAGCAAGGAGCAGCGCGCCTTGGTCGATGCCATGCAGGCGAATGCGGAGCGCGGGTATCGTCAGGAGATCATCAAGGCGGCGCAATGTTTTCGCAAATTTCCCACCACGGATAAACCGTTTATGGATCAGCTGTTCCGCGTTGTCGGCGTCCTCAATACGAACGCATTTGAGGCGCCGTGCCGCGTCGAGGGGCATGAGACCTTGCTGCGCGGTCTCTTTCCGCTGACCGCCATCATGAATCACGAGTGCACGCCCAATGCCAGCCATTATTTTGAGAACGGTCGTCTGGCGGTGGTGCGTGCCGCCCGCGCCATACCCAAGGGGGGCGAGATCACCACCACCTACACCAAGATCCTCTGGAGCAACCTCACGCGCGGCATCTTCCTCAAGATGACCAAGCACTTTGTCTGCAACTGCGACAGATGCAACGACAACACCGTGAGTAGATCGTCCTTTGCATATCGCACGATCATCCGATCTATAAAGCTGCATACCTATCCAACTATCCAACATCCAATTGACTTGTTGGAGTTTCTTTGGCAGTCCCAAAACTTCAAAAATCTTAGTTATAACATATTTTTCCTCCGATTTCCCTTTTATTTCGCTCAGTTTCCTCATATCCCATCGAAGTTTTAGCATGCCGAATCTAGTCATAAAATAGACTTATAATATTATCAAAATTATACATCTCGAGTTTCCTGGCATATCCCCTTTCTCTTTCTCAGTTGAAAGTTCTAGCATGATGAATCAGTCTACTATTTATCTATACTCGTATTACTATGTCTATATTACTAATTGGAGCTTTCAAAATGTTATAGAAAAATACATATTGCTCCATTCTCGAGTTTCCTGCGATTTCCCTTTTTTTATACCATGTACCCATTGAAAAATGGGAAATACAGGGTTATTTTTCTTTAAGTTTCTTTATATCCTTTAGAAAGTTCTAGCATGCCGAATCAGTCTGTAATTTGAATTATTACAAATCCAATAATCTTAAAGACTAATTGGAGCTTTCAAAATATTACAAAATATGTGCATTTTGCTTAATTCTCTATATTACAGGGATTCCCTTTTTTTTCTCCCAGTTTCCTGTTTTCCCTTTAAGTATTAACTTGCTAAATCAGTTAATTGACTTTGTTTTGGAGCTTTTAAAATATTTTCGATATACATTAAGCTCCATTCTAAAGGTTCCAGAGTTTCCTAGCCGTTTCCCTTTAAATTTTTTTACTTTCCCTTGAAGTTTTAGCATATTAAAAATTTTGTATGGTTTATATTTAATAAATTTAAAATTTTTACTTTTTCTCCGACAAAAAAATTAAATATTTTGAGATTAAGATAATTATATTTCTTATGGTATAAATATAAATATAGTATGATTCTTAAACTTAACTTAAACAAACTATTTAAAAACTGCAATTTTCATAAGTTCTTAAGTTAGTGAACTCTAGATGTTATCAAATTTATTTTCTATATAAAAAACTTTCAACTAACATACATTCAAGTCCTCACTGAACTCAAAGTATTCTCGTCAAAATAAAATTCAAGAATCACAAGTAAAATTTGTGCGTAGACCCCAAGAAATAGGCAAAAGTCTATATAATAGAGAAGAAGAAGAAGAAGTGGTCTATAGCATTGTTAGAAATCATTCAAAATCAAAACACTGCCCTGGCAATGGTCAACGCTTGCCAGACATAAAACAATTATTGGAATTTCTGAAATGTTTCTCTGAATGTTTTCTTCTGTGTCAAGCAATGTCTTTGAATAGATCCGAAAGTGTGAAAGAGTGAACAAGTCTACAGCTGTCGCATGTGTGTGTGTGTGTGTGAGTGTGTGAGTGTGTGAGTGTGTGTTTATCCTATATCTGTATCTTGATCTATGTATACCTCTAGATCTGAGATACAGATTCTGCATGTGCGTATGAATATGCTTATGAGCATAGGTGTACTACCTACACTCAGAAAAATAAATATTCAATCATTCTATAAAATAAAATCTTTTAAATCGGCATAGAATCGTTAATGTATTCAGTTTTACTATGGGCTAAAAATGGGTTTGGTAAAAAAAAATTTAATACATATATCACTTAAATCGGACAATGCTAACTATATTAAAATAGTCGTCAAAAATCAATCAAGAAACCGGTATGTCATTACCAAACAACCTAATAAAATTTTATAAAAAAATTTTATAAAATAAAATTTGTTTTTAAATAAGTAGAAAAGATCTTACTTTTAACAAAATCCAAGTATCAAAAATGCTCCTTAAAGATTGATATTTATGAAAATGAATTTTTTTCTTTGATTCAGAAGGGATTGAACTTTTGACACTGAAAATTCTTGATTCAAACTCTAAATTTTGCTCTCAGTGTAGATATGTAGTATGTGAAAAAGCATACACAGACGTCTCGTCTATATGCATATAGAATATCTGTTGGATTAGATGAATAATGGCATTTGGCAGCGACATGACAAAAATGCGCCTAATTAGATTAGTTGCATGATGATTTTTGCATGAACTTGCTCTGATGATGCAGAACTGCCAACCTCCCCGACAACCCGACAACCCGACAACCCGACACCCAGACACCCCGACCCCCCTCCGACTATATGCAGGCAACCGTGGGGCAATAAGCGTAAGCTCATTAGTGCAACATGACCAGACCCAGACGGACAACAACAACAACAACAACAACGGCAACAAGACACAGAACGAGACCGAGACCGAAACCGAGACCCAGACCCATATCCGAAAGAGACTCGCATGTTTCCAGTCTCATATGTTAACGGGTGTTCCCCCCCTCTTTCCCACCTTCCCTCCTCCCCCTCCCTGCAGCGTCCTTCAACTATCACTCGATTTCGTTACCTTGCCGTACTCTCCCGCCCTTCCCTTGGCCCTACCCAATGCTGTTGCAGGTGGGTTTCATTTGCATACGCCGCAGTATGTGAAAGTAAACCACAAGCAAAATTACACGCACACATACACTGAGAAAAATCAAACTGAAATACTTGACCCCAATATAATTTGAAAATAAAACAACGTCGTTTTTTTTACTCATAAGGTAGAGCTGCAAAGCTATCGATAGCAATTTTGATATTATCGATGTTTTCATAACTGTTCGATATAACGATGTTTGATTTTCAACATCGATATTTCATTGCATGGTGACATTTTTTATTTAGAGTAAGTATAAGGCATAGGATATAGAGTATATATAGAAGCGGAGTGATAAAACCCCCAATAATACCAGTATTATCTCTAAAATCTAAATTTTTCGACCAAATGCTATCATGTTAAGTTTTTTCTGCATAATTTTGCAATACAATTTGATTACGGATCAATTCTTACGATTTCAAAAAAAAAAAAATTTTTTTACAGAAAATTGCATATTTTTTTTATGTGAGACACTCAAAATTTTCGTAAAAATTTCAAATCTTTTGTCCTTCGATTTTTTACTGAAATTTTAATTTCCAACTCGAATGTTTAAGAAAAATGCATACCACTTGAAAATAGGTTAAGTTTTGGTTAAGCTATGCGCATTCAAAGTTTAGCAATAATAGCTGTTTTCGTTTGAGTGCTGATAATCTACCTTGATACCATTATTAGCCCTAAAAACTTCTTTTATGACCAAATGCTGTCTGCATAATTATGTAATACAATTGGTTTACTCATCAATATCTACGATTTTAAAACATATTTATTTTAAATATATTGAAAAAGTTAAAAATTTGATCGTGAATCGGGATTAAGACACTCGAAGAACATTGTATTCCTCCCGTATGATTAAATGAAAGCTTTCTAATTTTTTGGTAAAATTATTTTCCCGATTCCATTTGATTCAAATAATACTCCTTTAACTTTTTTGAATCAAAATCACACCCGAAAAGCATTTTATTCTCCCCGTTTGGTTAAATGAGATATTTCATCATATCGGATGCGCACGACTGTAGCCCTTCCGACTGGTTGTAATTAAATTCCTTTGCCTGCATTACGGCTTCTTGCTAAAAATACCATATTTATGAACGTAAACGGTTAGACATGCCCCATTCTCACTCTCCTCTCCCCATTCTCCTCTAGGAGAACGGCACATATCTGTCGGCGCTGTTCTGCCGGGAGCAGGGTTGCAAGGGCCTGGTGATACCGGTACAGACGAAGACCATGCAACCGGACTGGCGTTGCCTCAGCTGCGAGAATGTCTTTCCCCATGCAAAGATGGCGCGTTATCAGGACTTTGCACTGAACACGATTAACAATCGGATAAACGCGTGCAGTGTGCGAGATATGATGCACTTCATCAACGAGATGTGTCCCCGCTTCTGTCCCCCCTCCAACTACGTGCTGATCGAGGCGAAGCTGAACGTCATCTGGCGCATGACGCGCCTCGGAGCCGAGCTCGAGGACTACACACCGGAGGAGATGGCCCACAAGGACCGTTATCGGGAGGAGATACTCGCCATCTTACATAAGTTGGGCGCCGGCGAGTGCACGCTGAAGAAGCTCATCAAAGAGGAAATACAGTGAACGCTGGCAGTTAATGCACCAACCAGCTGTGTATCTCTGTGTGTATCTGTGTGTGTATCTGTGTGTGTATGTGTGTGTCTGAGAGTGTATGTGTGCTGGTAGGTGCTACTGTTGGCAATCCTCTAGTCGTTGTAGCTAGTAAAAATGTTGTTTTCCCTTGAAATTGCATATTGTTTGTTTACTCTATTTTTTTTTTTTTTAATCTCTCTTTTAGGCGTAATAAAAATTGAGATATTTAAAAATAAAACACGCTTTTTCTCTTTTGCTGACACGTTTGTGGCAGCTGACAAATTATGGAATCTAAATAAAACTCAGAAATCTAAAGAGCAATAATTTGACGCTCGTTGGTATAAATTTTTGAAAAGTTTGTTGGATATACAAAAATCAATTCCAATTAGACGCTGTACTTTTACAAGGCACAAAAGGGTCCATTAGGTCAGTGCATAAGAACTAGAGCTGGGCTCTATCTTTGATTTTGTAGAATCGATTCTCGTCTAAAAATCGATTTAATTGATTAATCGAAAAATATTAAATTGGTTTAAAAACACAAACGAAATCAACTAAGAACAAAGCAGATTCTTCGAGTGAAAAATTACAGTCGACCCCAAATATCACAAAAAAAAACGCAAAATTACATTGCGCGGAAAAAATCGATTTAAAAAAATTATCGATTTAATCGGCGACAAAAAGGATCGATTAAATCAAATGGTAATCGAATTAAAGCCCAGCAACAGAGGAGTGAACATTTTAAACAAATTACTTTACATTGATTATTAAAACACAAAGTACAGGGTGTCCGATAACGTATGGTTTCAGTCTCTCTCACCACTCATTTGATCTATGTTTGATCTATGCGCATAATATTAAATTCAATTGAATTTAATGGCAAGTTCAAGACAAACCCATTTCTGTTCTTTTTTTTATGTCAAATTCGAAACATGTTTATATTGTGTACAATGAACCTAATTACTCAGGGCTGGATTTTTTACCCGGCGCAGCTAATAAGAGGGCACCAAGAATGTGTCTCAAATGTATATTTAATTATATAATATACATATAATATATTTAATTTATATTTTAAATAATATTTTCCAATATCTTCAAATTCATTGCACATTATGGATAATTTTGCTTTAAAAATCTTAAATTTTCTGGTAATTTTCGGCGCCTCGTGTTTTGTAAATGAGCTTCGCCCAAAAAAGGTTTCGGTTTCCCAATAGATTAATGTCGGCCCTGTACGTACCTAGTATTTTGAATGCGAGACTGAGTTTTTGGAAATTGTTGTATAGATTTGCATTATACATATATAGATAGGGTCTAGATGTGGTACATTATTCTCCTCATGTGAGTCTAATTAACGTTGGAGCATAGAGAAATTTACCATGTTCTTTTGGTAAATTTTAAACTAATGTTTAGTATATTTAAGTACGCCCAGCGATTAACAAGTGCAGCCTCTGCGAAGGATCGCGATTACCCCTAAAACATGGACGAGTTCTACGAAAATAAGGAAATCTTTGTTACCGGTGGTTCGGGTGTTGTGGGCAAGGCTCTGATCGAGAAACTCCTTCGTTCTACCAATGTGAAACGCATCTATCTACTGCTCCGTCCCAAACGTCAGATGAGCGCCGATGAGCGTTTGGTTAAGCTGGCTGAGGCCAAAATTTTTTACGTATTGAGGATGCAACGTCCCGAGGCATTGAAGAAACTGGTGGCTATACCGGGAGATGTTTCGCTTCCCGGTATGGGAGTTGATTCCCGTTATCTGGAGCTGATGAGTGAGGTCTCCCTGGTTTTTCATTGTGCTGCGACCGTACGTTTTGATGAGCCCCTTCGTGTTGCCATAGCTCTCAATGTGGGCGGTACACTGGAGGTCCTGAAATTTGCCGAGAAATTGCGAAACCTTCGCGTCTTTCTACACTGCTCCACCTTCTTCAGCAATCCCTATTTAAACCGTGTAGAACCCAAGGTTTGTATAGTGCCATAAACGGCAAAGGAAAGTACAATTCTAAAACCTAAATATCGCCTATGTAGTACTACCAATCACCCATGGACTGGCGTTTCTGCCTTCGTTTGATTCATGAAATTAAGGACGATAATCTGCTGGATGCGCTAACCCGAAAGTAAGACCTTTTACTAATCGATCGACCTTTAATCCAATCTCTATGCTCTCCACCGAAATAAATGGAGATAGATTTAGAAACTAGGTCGAAAGCATCATCCTGCTTATTATTGAAACTGTAAATCTTTTCCTCAGATTAATCGTGGGCTTTCCTAATACGTACACGTTCACAAAAAATTTAGCCGAATCCCTCATCAACGACTACCGTGAGCGTCTGCCTGTGGCTGTCTATCGTCCTGCCATAGGTCTGTAGGAAATCTGTTATCGCCTTGCCTGTACTATATAAATATTTTAATTTACGGACAATGTAGTACTGTATGCGATACGCGATCCCATGCCAGGTTATGCCCCCTCCTTGATGGGTGCCATGGGTTTGTTTGCTCTAGTAGGCGCCGGTTTACTGAAGACCGTTTACATACATGAAGATGTACATCTGGAGTTGACACCACAGGACATGGGTATAAAGTCATTACTCTACTACACCTATAAACGCGATGAACTTAGCAGTAAAGGGTATGCACAGCACGTTGATAAGATCATGATTAACTCCCAATCAATTTTGTAGAACACCAAAGGATCTGGTGGTGTACCAAACATCCTCTCGCCCACATATTCCATTCACCTTTGTACAATTAGCCCAAAGCATGGACACCTTACATGTATGGTATCACGGTGCATTCCTCAAGAGTCTGATGATCCCTGGCTGTCACTACACTGGCAACCGTTTTTCCTACATGTTTCTTGTGTTCACCAAACAGATTGTGCCTGCTTTATTAGTTGACACACTGTTGACAATCTTCGGTCAACAGCCTGTGATTATGGGCATCATACGAAAAGGTTTTCACACCCTCGAGGTTATGCAACCCTTTATGTTCAACAACTACGACAGCGAGGGTTGCAGCGACAAGGCTAATATGCTCAAATGTGTTAAAAAGTAAGTAGTCAAAGGAAGTATTTTTTGTGAATACAAAGGAGTTTATTAATTTGTTATTCCTAACATATTATCAGCACGCAGTTTGATCTGGCAGATGAATACGATATTTCCAATGACGAGAAACTCATTCATGAATCTTGCAAAGATATGATCATGGGCATTCGCAATGGCCTGATGAAAGAGGATCCGGATACACTTCAGAAGGCACGGGTCATATACCGCATGTAAGGCAGACCCTTCTAATCACAACCTAAAACGTAGTCATCCATTTATTTTCCTTCTTTCTAACTTACAGCAAAGTCTTTATCTACAATGGAATACGACTGTATTTGCTCTATAAGCTTATATGCTGGCTATGGTACAAATTCTTTGCTCTCTAAAGTTAAGACCATTTTTTTCCTAGAAATTTTAGTTTTTTTTTTTTTGTAAGCCTTTTAAGGTATGTTAATGAAAGTAATGTTTATTGCATAGAATGATCTAAAATAGTATTGGTTAAAGATACAACATTTTATTAATATCATAAAAATTTTAAATATATATTTTTAATTAAGTTAAATTTTTTTTGAAAATTTCATGAGTTTTTTAAGAATTGTCCTATAAATATCCAAGTGGTTTTTGGTACAACAAAACAAATGCCACCAGGCAACTTCAGTTGACGTAAGCCTTGTATAGAAAAGATCTTAAAAAGGATATGTCTTTAATTATGCCTAACCTAACCTAACCTCCAGTCTAACAAAGTGTTGCAATAGTTGTTAGGCAGTAATATACTCCAACTTCTACTTCTACCTTAACCTCGACCTCTACTTTTAGCTCTAGCTCTAGCTCTACATCTAGCTCTAGCTTTACCTCTATCTTTACCTCTACCTCTTCCTCTATCTTTACCTCTACCTCTAACTCTATCTCTACCACTACTTTTACATTTAAATAGGCCAGACTTTGCTTAATACATTTACAATTACGCTTAGGTACAAATTGTTGCAATGCAAAAAATTATTTCAAGCGTTAGATACAAAGTCGAATTTTCGCTTAGAAATTGATTGAATAACTAGCACTTTGTCCGTTGTGTTTATAAGTGCATTCGATAAATGAATTGACCATAGGCTATCAATAATTCAAATCGAAAGCAAATATTTAGTGAGTGCAAGTAGGCACAGCGATCGACAAGTGCAACGGAGTAATTAAAAGGATCTCAACTGTCCCTAAAAAATGGAGGAGTTCTACGATAATACGGAAGTCTTTGTCACCGGTGGCTCAGGTGTTGTGGGCAAGGCTCTGATCGAGAAGCTCCTTCGTTCCACGAATGTGAAACGCATCTATATGTTGCTTCGTCCCAAACGTCAGTTGAGCGCCGATGAGCGTTTGGTTAAGCTGGCAGAGGCCCAGATCTTTCAGGTATTAAGGATGCAACGTCCCGAGGCACTGAAGAAACTGGTGGCTATACCGGGAGATGTTTCGCTGCCTCACATGGGAATTGATCCCAGTTATATAGAGCAGATGAGTGAGGTCTCCCTGGTTTTTCATTGTGCTGCGACCGTACGTTTTGATGAGCCCCTTCGTGTTGCCATAGCTCTCAATGTGGGCGGTACACTGGAGGCCCTGAAATTTGCCGAGAAATTGCGAAACCTTCGCGTCTTTCTACACTGCTCCACCTTCTTCAGTAATACCTATTTGAACCGTGTGGACCCTAAGGTTTGTATGGTACCATATACGGCCAAGGGAAGTACAATTCTAAAACCTATATATCACCTTTGTAGTACTACGGATCTCCCATAGACTGGCGTGTGTGTCTGCGTTTGATTGACGAGATTGAGGATGATAATCTACTGGATGCGCTAACCCGAAAGTAAGACCATTTAACTCTTATATGTTTGTATCAATCTATCAGTCTGTCTGCTCTCAGCCTGTATTCTTTCGAAGGAAATTTATGAAAGAACGGAATGTGGACCGACAGGTTTACTTTGCAAATTATTAAAGCAATAACTGTTTTCCTCAGATTTATTGTGGGTTTTCCTAATACCTACACCTTCACCAAAAACTTGGCCGAATCGCTCATCAACGACTACCGTACGCGTTTACCTGTAGTTGTCTATCGTCCTGCCATAGGTCTGTAGGAATTCCGAATATTCGTTGTATTATGTACTATATAAATACTTTTATTTGCGGACAACGTAGTACTCTATTCGATACATGAACCCATACCAGGTTATGCCCCCTCCTTGATGGGTGCCATGGGGTTGTTCACACTAGTAGGCACCGGTTTACTGAAGACCGTCTACATACACAAAGATGTACATCTGGAGTTGACACCACAGGACATAGGTATAAAGTCGTTGCTCTATTATACCTATCGACGCGATCAACTCAGCCGTGAAGGGTATGTAATGCACGTTAATAAATTCAAGATTAATTTTTAATAAATCTTGTAGAACACCAAAGGATCTGGTGGTGTACCAAACATCCTCTCGCCCACATATTCCACATACTTTTGTACAGTTAGCGGAATGCATGAACCGTTTTGGTATATGGTATTACGGTGCATTTCTTAAGGGTCTTTTGATACCAGGATGTCATTATACCAGCAATCGTCTCGTTTATTTATTTCTGTTGTTCACCAAACAGATTGTGCCTGCTTTAATGGTTGACACGCTGTTGAAACTCTTTGGTCAACAGCCTGCAATTATGGGCATCATACGGAAGGGCTATCAGACCCTCGAGGTTATGAAACCCTTTATGTTCAACAACTACGACAATGAGGGTTGCAGCGATTTGGAAAATTTGCTCAAAGTTGTTAAAGAGTAAGTGATCAAGCGAAGCAGTAACCAATGTACCTTACTGATCTAATATTCTTTACATATTATTAGCACGCCGTTTGATATAAGTGAAGACATCCATGCTACCGTAAATGAGAAGCGCGTAGAGGACTCTTGCAAAGAAATGATCATGAGCATACGTACTGACCTGCTAAAGGAGAATCCGGATACTCTACAGAAAGCACGGATCATATACCGCATGTAAGACAGACTGTTTTCATAGTAACGTATTATATTTTGATCCTTCTCGTTTTACAGCAAAGTCTTTGTGTACAATGGAATACGACTGTACTTGCTCTATAAGCTCATATCCTGGCTATGGTACAAAATTTTGTTTTAATTCTTTGTGCTTTAAAATGAAAACCGTTTTTTTTTTGTAGAGCTTATGTGAATTTTTTTTGTAAATTTCTTTATATATTAAATATGTGAATAAAAGTAATGATTAGCCGGAAGAGTTTTGATTAAAATGGATAAGACTGACTATACGGATTATATAATTTCTGAAACGAGTTCCGATAGTTAAGAAACTTGCGAATTCGACGCAAGATCTAAATATCGATAACTATTACGCTTACGTAGCGTTCAACGTTTGGTTCTGTATTGATCTATTTGAAAATAAAAAGTACAATGCATATTTAGGCATACGTTAAAATTCAAATGAGATAGATTGTATAATGAATGCACCTGGTGTAGTTGGGAGTGAATCGATTAAAGCTAAATTAAAGTCAAAGCATTGTTGTTGTTGTGGTTCTTTTGTTTCTTTAATGGCATAACATGTATCATAGATAACTGTAAAAATAATTGTCAATATGCTAGAAACTAAACAAATTGATTTACCGATATATATATATGGGTATTTATGTAGATGTCTATAATCTGTAAGTATATTAAATCAAACATTTTACAATGTACTGTACTGGCTAGAAAACAAGTGAAGTCAATTAATGCGTGTCCCATTTTCAGTATACCTGTTCTATTTCCCCCATTTTCCCCATGCTTTATAAATATTTAATGGCTATACTAGCTATAAATACACATGTGTGTGATTAGCTCTGACCTTAACTAGCTTACAAATCTACATACATATCTGTCGTTTTACATTTTCATTTATTCCTTGTAATTAGAAATGTTTTGCTTACGAACTACGACTCATAGAAAAGCACAAAAAATTGAATATTTGTATATTGTAATAATAGTAAATGTTATATATATAGTACTATACACTATTTATATATAACAAAGTCAAACATTGGAGTTGAGCGTAAATACCAATAGTGCGCTAACTGTTACTGTCTTCCCCCTTTGGGGACACAGTTCCCCCTGCCAATCTCCCCCTACTAACTAAGCGCCAACTGCTCCGCATTCAACTTCTGCTCAGCCTTGTGCGCCTGGTAGCGCTGCAATGGGGGAATGGCGAACATGATCAACCCACTAACGGCTATCATAAGACCCGCCATTAGGAAGGCCGGATTGTAGGATTCCGTTATGTCGTACATCCAGCCTGACGTGAAGAAATAATCAGTTAATACAAAAATTCCTGTTTCCATACGATCTCAATACATACCACCAATGGGCGGACCTATGAAGCTGGCAATACCCTGGAAGAGCAAGAGCAGGCCAAACGCATTGGTCAGCTTCTCCAGGCCCAGCAGATCGACCAGTATCACGGAAGTCAGACCCACGTAGGCACCGATGGTAAAGCCAAACACCGAGCAGTAGATGAGCAATGAGTTGTAATCGACACACAGTGGTACCATTGCAGTGGCTATCAAAGAGAAAATAATAATCGATAATTAATACTTTGCAACCCTATTCGTAATCAGAGACCCTAAAAAACCCTCCACTTGATTTTGGTAAATTTACCACTCAACTTCATTTTTTGACCCTGTGAAAAAATGTCCAATAAAAGGATGTACCGGCGAAAACCAGAGTTTTTGGTATAACAAAGTTCTGTAAGCTTAGCTTAGGTTACATCGGCGTACTTTAGAATCAAGGTTCTTACTATAATGAAGTTATTGACAATTTATTTATTTATTTATTTATTGGATAACTTCCTAATGCCACAAGTACAAGATTGCATTAAATGCATTGCTCATCTAGCCAATGTTATCGTAAGGTTTGTCTAAGAAAGGTACGCGATCAATTTAAAATCTCTGAACGCGCATAACCCAAAACTAACACTTAATCCGAGAAGTCATGATTAACGATGGTTTCGCGATATAAGATTATCTATTTTTATCGTATCTGGTTTAAGGTTTGCTGCAAAAGGTCACATATCTGGGTTACCTTGAGACCTTTCGAAAAGGTGATAAGCTTCAGTGGTCTTAAGTTATTTGTATTTACTAAGCAGACTTACCAATACCACAGGTCGTAAGGCAGATATTGTAGATGAGTAAGCGATTCACCCAGGGCTTATCCGCAATATAGCCCAGGATTATACGTCCGATTGTATTTGCTACACCAATAGCTGCAATGAGATAGCTGCCTTGGGTCTGGCTTATCTTCAGTGACTCCGCCTGCGCCACCACATACAGATAGGGCATATTGAAACCGATGCTAGTACAGAAGTTCGATATGGAGAAGATGACGAATATGATGTCCTTCAGCAAGGAGAAGTTCATCATTTCGGCAAAGGTGTCACGGGTTTCCTTTGAACAAGTTATGCAGCCACAGCATTTCGCCATTTCCTGTCAAGGTAAGATAAGATAAGATATTATTATAGTCCTTGATATAGTATTTGAGTAAATTACGAACAAATCCATTCTATTAATACTCATAACTCTTACCTGACTTTGGGCCAAGGGATGGCTTTGTCGGAGCGATCCATAACGTTTGATGACTGTGGAACCGGTACGGGAATGTGAGAGATCATTGCGAGAGCTGGCATACTCTGGTATATTATGCAGTGAACCCTGTAAGGAGATTACAAATAAAATACATTGTAGAGAAATATCCATGATACCATTTGTTTTCCAGAATAGATACGGGTATTACAAAAGCTATTCGAAACGGTTCAAGCAGAAGGTATAGGTTTAGGTATAGGTATAGTAGAACGTAACAAAGGTACAACAAACATGTTTCAAATTGCATAAACTCGATATAGATGCTATGCCTTCTAAGTACGATTGATCCATTCAAACAAAGATAACATTTTTGGAGCTGTGTTATTCACCTGGTAGAGCGCATCAGGTCGGTACATGGTGCCGCTGGCACTGCGCTCCCGATGTGTGTCCCGCAAGGGCATCAGCTGTGGCTGGCTGGCGAAGGTCATGCGGGCGATGTCGTCATTGCTGGTGCTCTTGATGACCGTGGGGTTTGTGCTGCTGTTCAATGTCTGACCATTCAGCAGACCATTCGAGTTATTGTTCTACGGGTGGGAAGGGAGAAGCAAAGGTTTTACATTCGCAACAAGGTTTCACAGCCGATCTAGATGCTCACCAAACTGGGCTTCAGATTGTGGCCGACGCTGTTGGAGCGGCAGAGTCCGTTGCCAGGGGCATCGGTGCGTTGGGGCAGCTGCAGATACTGATCGGTTGGGGTCTTCAGGGCGCCAGCGTTTGTCTTCAGCGGCTCCAGTTCGGCTGGCGTCACATGCTGATCGATCAGCCCCACCTTCTTGCTCAGCTTGGCCGCCTTGGGCTGTGGCGCCTCCAGGGGCCGGAACATGGCGCCAAATATGATGCAGTTGAGCACAACGCCACCGATGATCAGCATCGCACCTCGCCACCCATAGCTGTTAATCAGCAGCTCCGTCAGCGGGGCAAACACAAAGGTCCCGAATCCGGAGCCACAAACCGCAATGCCCGTGGCCAGCGAACGCTTCGCCTCAAAGTATTGCGTCACACTCACAATCGCCGGCAAATAGATGAGGCCGAAACCCAGGCCGGTGCCAAAACCGATGGTCACTATCAGCGTCGCAACATTCTGGGCAAACATGCTGATTATTATGCAACCCGCTGCCAAGATCGCACCGGCGATGGTCACCGCTCGACAACCATAACGGTTCACAAAGGATGAGCTGATGGGTCCTGCAAATAAGATATGCCATTTACTACCTTATAAAAATAAGAACTGGGAATGCCATTGTCACATACCTGATGAAAAGGTCACGCCCACCATAATGGACGCTATCCAGGCGGTATAGCCCTTGCCCTCATTGAAGTACTTGAGAAACTCATTGTAGAATATGCCGAAGGAGTACGTCATGCCATCGGCTAAACGGATACAAGACACAAGAATCGATTAATGAAATATGATGCAGGGAGGTTTACTTCCGAGTTACATATAATAATAAAAATTGGTTGAATATACATTTTGTATATAAAATTACAATAGATATAATTTGAATAATAATAAGCTTATAGTACTCTGTTTGAAACCAGTAAGGACGCGGCAGATCGGTTGGCCGAAAGGAAGCAGTCGGACGTAACCGACAATAATCACTGCCATTCTTTGCGCTATACAGAAACCACAGTCGAGCAATCGTCTGCTGCATATCTTCGCTGCATCTTATGCTATCGTAATGTAACAGCTTTGAAGCAAAATAAATAAACAATTTTATTTTTATCTATGATCCGAGGAAATAAATCTTAGATATTAAACATACTAGTATACTAACAGGCACGCGCTCAATTATTTCCGGGTATATTCGGTATATTTTTAAATTTGTTCTATAGTATTTTAGGTTTTAATGTTCATTTGACTCTGCTAGAGCTTTAGCTGCAACATTTTGAAGCGCTTTCCCAGTAAATCAGATTAAACAATAAAAAAAAAAAACCACGAGGCTTGGGTATTTTTAATCGTTTACTAGCTACCGATGACATATTTATGGCACGATACTATCGCTTGACAATGGCCATGTGGACAGCTGGAATTTCTTTTGGCATTGCATTTAATCGTTTTGATAAGATTAAACCCCTTGGTTTTACAGGGCAATTATGTATTAGCCCACGTTCAGTTTACGCTTATAATGTTAAGGCTTGTTGGATTTCATTATTATATGGGCAAGAACAGTGTTAATAACTGTAATACTGTATAAATATTTTAAAAATATTTTTTATTTTCAATTATTTTTAAAATATAGGGTATAATATGGTTTATAGACTTAATAAGCTCTCGATTCTATTCTAAAGACATAAGACAAGATAAGATTGAAATCGCTATAATAAAATTGTTAGAGACAGGTCAATAAAATCAAATTTTAGACTCCCAACAGTCCATTAGGCATTATGTGTAGTATTAGCAGAGTTACGTTTGTCTGTCTCGCGGTCTGCCACATATCGTAAATTAACTGTTAACCAAAATTTATGATCGATTTGGTCGGCAACTGTGGAGCTGGTCAAGGTTTTTTCATTTTTTTCATTTATAGACGGGGAGAGAAGTCGAAGACGGTTGCCAGGCAGCATAAAGCATCAATAACAGACGCTACTTGAAATCAATTCGATGTCGAAATCAACAACGTAAACTCATCAAGTATTTCCCATAGGCTTAATTTGATGGGAAGGACGTAAAATACTCCATTGACGAATTTTATTTTTACTGTTCAATTGAATGCGAAAGTTCTAAAAGCAGAGCGAGGAAGGGAAAAAAGATTTAAAATTGTATTTATTTATAAAAAAAATACTTTTAAAAAATATGTACTACAAAACTTTAATTTGAAATAAAATTTTAATATTATTCCACAAAATATTCTCACTTTGTTACTTCAACTCATTATTATTATAATTATTAGATAAATCTCAGCTAGATTAAAGTCTAGGAAAGTCTATTTAAAATTTATCAAGATTGTTTGGTTTTATCGATCGAAAAACTTGGCAATTCTTGACGATTTGTAATTGCAGTACAGTCTTAGGCACAGTGGGTCGACTAGCTGATTATGCTGCCAAATTTGGAGCTAATGATAAAGCTAATGGTTGTTATTGCTATTATCACTGCAGGCACTACGCACTTTGCACCTCTATCTATACCTATATCTGTATCTGTTCGATTAGACATTAAATATGCGTTTCAAGTGTTTTATTTGATTTTTAGTCTTACTTTGGCTGTAACCGTGTTCTCTAATCTAAACTGCTCAAGTGCCTGATAGAGTTCTATTAGTTTATTAGATTAATAGATTATGATACGATTGGTCGGCAATGAAATGTATTGTAGTTCCCGTAACACGTGAGAATTATGCAATATATTTTATATTGAATGTATTAGACGACATTTCCCAGACACGCTTATCTGTAGAACTCGAATATTTATAGCAGAGAGTTTTCTAAAAATTCCAAGTAATAGCATAACTAAATATCTTCCATGTTCCATGTACAAAAGGGTCTATAAGGCTAGTGCATAGAACAGACGAGTCGATAGAGCTTTTCATCCGACGGATCTGATATTTTATATGATATACTATATATGTATATCATTAAAAAATTTCAATTAATGGGATATAAAAAGTTGGGTTTTCTAATTCTGAATTATGCTAGAAATCTTTAAACTTTCAATACTTTTTTAAAGTTAAGTTGAAATATTTGACTGTTTATACAAATTTATTTTGAAATATTGTACTTGACATCATTTATTTGAAACTTTCCATAATTTCTACCCAAAATCAAGTCTTTTTTTTTAGGGAACTCAAGTACTATATGCAATATGGGGAGATACATGTCTGAGATATGAAATATGGGGCATTTAGTTTCTGTCCAGTTAGGCCTCTCGCACTGAGCACTACACGACAATTAAAAGTGCGATTAGATATGTCAAGTTCTGGACTTGTACTAAATGCGTTGACATGCGGACACATTAATCGCATTTGCCCCACTGTGCGCGCATTAAACGCCACTTGAACTGTTAAGTCGTGGCGCATTGTTTCTATAATTGATTCGGAATGACCAATTGAAGACTTACTCCGCGTTTACACGATGATGTTTTTTCAGGCAGCTTTCTTATGCAGTTCTAGTTTGTTGGCCAGAGGTGTAGAGGGGGAAAACTTGATGGCAAAACTTTTCTCTTATATTGCTTCTTTCTATTGCGATTGTTTGTAAACACAGAGTTGCATGCGCGTAAGCACAGGGTTGCATGTAAGCAAGCTAGCTATCGATAAACATTTATCGAGATAAAAGATTGCACAACTTATACATTTTAATTAATTTTACACAATTGAAATCAATATAAACAAATCTTGTTTGCTTATAAAAATAATAAACATATCGATAACAAAGAGTGTAATACATATATATTTATCGATAACAAATAGCTTGCAAAAATGCATGATAAAGCTGCGTGAAAAAGCATCAGCGTGTAAATGCGAGAGGTTTTCCTAAGATATTTAAAGACGAAAACGTGAAAAAACATCAGCGTGTAACTTCGAACTTACTGACAATGTGGATCATGAAGGAGCCGAAGACCACAACCCAGCCCCAACCGCCATCCGGGGGCGTGGGCAGTGTATCCATTTCCATTTCACATTGGGGGTTCCCATTGTTCGGCTGCTGTTGTTGTGATTTTCTTCGTGCCGGTGGTCCGTGCACCATTTTGTGACCTTCTGTGGAATGTACGCTCTCTCACTCGCTCACTCGTCCTTCCTGCGCTACCGCTCTCCCTCGCACAGTTACTGCTTTCCTAGGGGGTTCCTAGGCACCGATGTCTCCGTGCTCTGGCTTTATTAACTGCTTTTTAGTTGCAGTGACTGTTGCGGCATGTTGTGTTTGGGTGCAGCTGAAACGAGTTTAAAAACCAATTATTATAAGTACCAGAGAGTGGTGTACTCGGGGGTAAAATAAAATAACAGCAGCTACCCCAAAAGGCAGATGTCCAAATTGCAATGTGACCTTCATCAAACCCCAACGTTAAATGTCAACGGTAATTTAGTTTTTCTGCAATGCAATTTTGTGGTTACTTTAAGAGAGCCTTTGACTAACTGGCTTATCAAAATTTAGTCTGCTATCCGGCAGTTGGAATTGCAGTTCAGCTATTGATGCAATCTTGATAAAACGCATACGCTAGATGGCGCCAGCTTATCTTAGTTGTACTTTTATAATGATGATGATTAAATTTTTTATAAAAAGTTTAAAAAAGCTCTTAATAAATTGCAGTCGGTTAGGAGAAGAAAACATTTTCAGCTCAGGTTTTAATGCGATCTTAATCAAACCCTAGGCTAGATGGCGCCAGCTAAACTTAGTTGCACCTTAATAATGATGATGATTACATTTTGTATAACAAGTTTTAAAAAGTTCTTATTAAGTTGGTCTCTTAGGAGGAGCGGAAATTTTAGCTCTGCTGTTAATGTGATCTTGATCAAACGCCTACGCTAGATGGCGCCAGCTAAACTTAGTTGTACTTTAATTTAACTTTAAATTTTGTTGATAATGATTACATTTTTTTAAGAGTTTTAAAAAGCTCTAATTGAATTAAAGTCTGTGAGGAAAAGTAAAAATTTCAACTCAGCCGTTGATGTGATCTTGACCAAACAGCTCAGCTAAATGGCGTCTACCAAGTTAAGTTTTACTTCAATACAGAAGGTGTTTATTCCTTGATGATGATTTATTTTTCTTTTTAATTTAAAGAAGTTTTTATTTAGATTATTTTTATCAAAACGCTTACGGTAGATGGTGCCAGCTGAGCTTCGTTATATGAAATAAACTAGAGCTCCGATAACAATAAAAATTTAAACAAAGCTTTAAGAAAAAAATTCTGTTAGAAGAGGGAAAGGGAAATATATGCTTGAAATTTAAACATTAATATATGACCTTTTTCCATCTGTGAAAAAAAGTTCCTTAAAGTTAAGATAGATCGTTGCGCAAAACTAAGAACCCATATTATTGCCCAATATACCCTTTAGGAGATAATGCTGTAAGTTGTCTGCAAAACCGAATCGAAGCAGTTATCAGGCTGCTGTTGGCACCTATTGAACCGTCCGTCAATCAGGCGTCAAAAACAGGCAAATTTCAATAGAAGCTCTGTAAGTTGACAAAAGCAACATAGTACATATGTTCTATATACATATATAGTATGTATATTATACACAAGTAGTAGTCTATAAATATTTGCCAATGTTGTTGTTGTTCGCGTTGCTCATTGAGCCGTTATCAGGGGCTTCTGGAACTGCGCGGGCGCCTACCCAGATGGCAGGGGACGGGGAATATTGGGGCGTGACAAGATCTAATCTGGTGCGATGTGAGCTGAGCTGAGCTGATCTGAACCTTGCCGAGCCAATCGGATCGAATCTGTGCTGATCTGAAACGTTCGGGATCATCACAATGAAAATAAAACACATCAAAGTGAAAACAATTTCATTATTTTTAATGAAACTCATTTATAGATCGGCGCTTTTCATTATCAGCCAATTGTCGGGACCCCCAACGATCGCATACAGGCCATAAAGTAATTTATAAGTAATACCCATCCAGATGCTATAGTAATTGTACAAAATAGTCGTAAACTGAATACAGTTCGATTCTCGTTTATGCGTTGAACAAACACATGATATTTACATTCCGATTGCTTGGGAATTGTGTCAAGTTTTTGTTTCAGCCTTAAAACCTATTAATCTTATGTCGCAAAATTAAATAAATAATATTTATTAGCCTTATATTAAAATAATACTTTGAAAAAATAACAGTTGGGAAATTAATTACAGTTTTTTTGTTTAAATTGATTTATTGTTCAGCATTACTAATTTTAAACTGAGAAAAATAAGCAGGTATGTTGTATTTTAAACTAATTTAAAGCTTGGAATGCAGGATCTCTTTGTAATACTTAAAACCTTTAATTTAAGTAAAAACTAATAATAATAATGAAAAATAAATTCTATTCTATTAAGCCTTAAATATGCTATATATTCAAATTTGAATCTTGTTAGAATCATTTAAAGTTATTAAAACAAGTTACAAAAATATTATTCAATTTCTGTTCATTATTATTATTTATATTTAAATAATTTCTATTTACTTTCTAAGAATGTAATTGCACGATCAGCTCAACAGATCATTTAAGTAAGAAGTCTCTTTTATTTTAAAAATAATTTCAGTAAAACTACGTCACAAATAGGACTATAAATTTTAATTATTACCCGCATAGAAAAATTTGTGAGAATGCTCATTATAAACCTATTACATTTCCCAAGAAATAACCGATCGGACTTTTAAAATTGTAGCAAAAATAGTGAAGGGATATTATTATAGAACCCCAAAATTTAACGTAATTTGTTTTTTTCTCGATTATAAAAATTAAGCTCTAATTATACCCTGTGCCCATGAAATTGGTAAAAA
>JAWNNJ010000275.1:0-21719 GCA_035045125.1 Hypselothyrea guttata
AATCGATGGTTCAAAAATGGTATCCAAAATAGGGCTGCAAACTCAAACAAAATTCTGGGAGATCCAAATTTGATAAATGATAGTCAGTTCTGAAAGATATGATTGAACCTCTTAACCGTTCCAATTAACTGAAGATATGCCTTTTTTGTAACATACCGGAAAATTAGATTCATTTACTATTAAACCCGGTTCGTTTCGAGGTTTATCCGACTCCAAACCGGTTTAGTTTGAACATGTTGGCAGCCCTGAACGCACCCACAATACTTTATACCTATACATCTATATATATTGCTGAAACTTTATTGGACTTACCTTGGTATGCAGTTGGGGGGCGTTCGATCCACTTCCCAAGCGGCAAATAGTTTCATTGGCACCGGCTTTTGTCCGTTGCTCGTTGTCATGTTGCCGACGCCGCCTCCTCCTCCGCCGCTGCCGCTGCCGCCGCCCCCGCTGCCGAAGCCAGCTGAGCCCGCTGCCATAGCGTTTGCCGCAGCGGATGCTGCATTGCCAGCAGCTGAGCCGCTGCCCCCGCCCCCGCTGCTGTTGCTGGCGACAAATTTATCCATCAATTTGGCGGATTTGTCGACCATCTTCATGGTTAGTTTGTTGCTTGATTTTGGTATGGTTGTTGGCTTTAAAATAGTGTATTGAGCGCTGTTAATATCTGCAGCACATTGTGGATTACACTGGGCAATTGTTGTGTTCAATTGAATTGCACTTGAATTGGATTTTTTCACATAAATATGTATACATCATGTGTATATGTATTTTGTATGTATTTGTTGTTTTTATTTTTATTTTTATGCTTATTTATTTTTTAGTTTCGCTGCCTACTGCGCTGTTCGCGAGATTATCAATCTGAGCGGTATTCATAATAGTGTTGAGATCATATCGGTAACTGTTCGATATTTCCGATTGGATATCGATAATACGAATCAATGCAGTTTTTGCTTTCAATTCCTCTAATGGTTTATTTGTAATTAATTACAGTAGAATCCGGTTATAGCGACATTCAAGGGACCGACGATTTTACGTCGTTATATCCGGCAGACGCACTATCCGAAAGGAGAAAAAAAAATTTTTTTTTGATTTTATGGATGCCATGTTCGTAATAGATTTTAAAATAAAACAAATTAATTTTTTAATCAAAACAAAAAATTTAATACAGTAGAATCCGGTTATAGCTACTTTCAAGGGACCGACGATTTTACGTCGTTATATCCGGAAGACAAAATCCATGATTTTGTTTCTTTTTCGTATTGAAAAAACACAAAATCCATGATTTTGTTTGCTTCTTTTAGCATTGTTAAAGAAATCAAATTTTCCTCTTTAAAGTTTTTTTTTTGTTCGGCACGTCGCAATATCCGGTTGAATTGAAATGAAAAATTGAATTGAAATTGAAAAATCTCGTCGTTATAAGCGGTTTGACGCTAAAAGCGGAGACGTTCTAAGCGGAGGCCCTTTCATATAAGTTTGTATGGGGACCAACCAAGCCATCGAGTTTTCGACGCAATAACCGGACGGACGCTATAAGCGGCGTCGATATAGCCGGATTCTACTGTACTAAATAATTGAATTCTCAGCAAAATTAATCTTGATTTTAAACAAGAGAATATTCATAACTATTAAACTACTGTCACAAAATCACTTGCGACAATGCATCTGTCGATATTTTCAATATTAATCGCTTATCGATATTGCAACGATATTATCCCAACACTATTTTAAGCTGTTACATACAGAATCACGACGCACCCAAAATGAAACCGAGCATGCAAGGCGCATACGTAACGAGTGGGCAAGAGAAGGCAAGGGAAGGGGAGAGTGCGTTTAGCTTTGCTGCAATCAGCGTTGCCAATTTAGCTAGTTAGGAATTCTTATCAGACATATACTTCATAATACATATTTTTATTTGTTTTATTCTTTTTTAAATTTTTATTATTTGTTTTATTTTTATCATGTTTATTTTAAAATAATTTGTTCAGGTATTTTGGCTATTTCTGGCAACACTGGCTGCAACTGCAAAATTCACATGTACACAAAATTACGCACACATGCACAGGGAATCAATTTTTCTCGCACCCAATTTGAATCTGTTACACAGAATATTTTACTGTTTCCGATTTTTTGTATGTTGTTTTTCTCCGTCGTTTAGGGGGGTTACAAGCTGGAACCGTCGCGTTATCTTTTTTATTTGCCGCTGCGAATCCGAAACGACCGTCATGCTCCAAAGTAGGCGTGCAAATGTCGCGTTATAAATCTCTCGCTCGCAACATTCGCATGCAGCGCTCTCTCCTAAATAAATACAGAGCGTGGAGCTCAGCGAGAGAGAGAGAGCCCCGTTGCTGGGGCGCGTCAAGAGAGCAAAACAGCAACAATAACAATATGTGAACGCTATGCTCAGACTCCCCACTCACTCTCACACACTTACACACACACACACACACAGGCACACAGCGCTCGCGATTTTTGCAAATTTCCTATCCGTGTTTGGCTTGTTTGTATGTTTATTCGCGCATTTTATGCTCTCCTACGCGCATATAAACAAAAAGAAGCAAAACTTCCACAAGGTGTATGCACACACACACACACGCGTACATACTGCAAATCTGTGTGTGTATGTGTGTATTTCAAAAGTGAGTATGCATGTTTAACTGTCTGAAGTTTTCAATGTTTTTACCATGGAAATTTCTATTGAACTTAACACGCACTATGTACAGCTTAAATTGAACAACTTTTAATACATTTGTTTAACAACTTAATATGTTTAATTGAGCAAATTGTCACAGAAACGGCTTAGACGCGCAGCTTCCGCCAACGACGTGCAGCGGCAGAACTGAACTCTATCGATAACTTACAAATCTCACGATAGGGCTGCAGTAAAACAATTTCTGTATGACGAAGAGCACATTATAATTTAGAAATTTTGTGCACTAAATAATTTCATAGTTTACGTTAAATTAAATACAATAAAATTATGATAGTTACAACTGTAGCCAAAATGAGTAATAATTTTGTTGGAACGTGTCAGGGCTGCTAATTATCGGTAAGTTTGTCAGGCGATTTATTGACATAAACAAAGTCGGTCTCAAGTTTTTATATAATATTTGACTTTATATTAAATTGAGAAATAATTTATTATTAGGTATTTTTGTTTAGTTTTTTTATATTATTTTAATTTTTACGTTCAGTTGAAACTATTTTGTGTACATATAATATTGCAAATCTAGCCTTTTTTCGCAACACTGAGTTCGACCGATATATTATCGTAGTCGAGTCGTGTCGGGGCTACCAATTATCGAACGCACCTAAATACACGTTGTTTAGATGTAAACAAAGTCTGTTTCTCGCAGACGCTGTGAAAATTTTGACGAACAATGGCAGATGCTTGGGATATAAAATCGCTTAAAACTAAGCGAAATACGCTACGTGAGAAGCTGGAAAAGCGCAAAAAGGAACGCTTCGAAATACTGTCCGACAAACAGGAGGATCAGGCAAACCCCAAAAAGGAACTCGGTAGGGAGCAACGCCAAGCATTAGCCGGCAACAAGTTTTTCTCCCCCGATTTCTGTCTTCTATCGATATAAATATAAATATAAATATAAAAAACTTTAAAATCAATACATACAAAATTAAATTAATATTGTTTGTAAAACAAACAAGAACTAGTAAGGACGGAGCAGATCAGTCGGGTGAAACTGTTCTGTTCTTAGCGTACAACAATTGTACATATCTTGAATATATTTGAATTGAATAATATATAAAATATAATTTCAGTTGAGGCCGATGTGGAGGTGCAAAAGGCGGTGCTGCAGAGCCTAAGCGCCAGCACGCTGGTTCTGCCCATAGTCTCGACGCAGGTGGTGGACAAGGTGGCCGGGATTATGGAGCTGGCGCCCAGCATGGAGATGATCAACTTTATACTGGGCAAGCTGGCGAATCAGGGCGCCATCGGCATCCGGAATGTCACCATTGGCACGGAGGCCGGCTACGAGGTGATCTCAGTGGAAGCCAAAGAGCTGCAGGAAATCTATGAGGACGTACACGACAGCTGCCAGCAGAAGGAGCAGGCGGATAACAAACGCAAGCGTGAGCAATAATTTAAAAGTTGTTGGCACATCGACTAACTGAAATATTTGTTATATTAGTAGAGGATGGCCAGGAGGTGATAGAGCTGGAAGGGGAGGAGGCCGTGCAGCGCAAGCTGCTTAAAGTGGAGGCGAATGCGGCACGCAAGGAATCCACCAGCTTGGATGCCTCCGATGATATTATGATGCTGCTCTCGCTGCCATCCACGCGTGAGAAACAGAGCAAACAGGTGGGCGAGGAAATACTGGAGCTGCTGACGAAGCCAACGGCCAAGGAGCGCTCTGTGGCAGAGAAATTCAAATCGCACGGCGGCGCGCAGGTGATGGAGTTCTGCTCCCACGGCACCAAGGTGGAATGCCTCAAGGCGCAACAGGTGGCCAACGAGATGGCCGCCAAGAAGAAGCTGGAGCGGCGCGAGGAGAAGGAATTGCGCAATGCGTCGGCAACCACAAGCTCCACGCCCGATGCGGCCGCAAGCAACACCGGCAAGCTGGCCAAAATGGGCTCTGAGGATGCCGAAGATGGTGAAATACTGGCGGAGGCATTGAATAATTGCGAGGCCGAATCTCAGGAGTCCACGGATGACAGCGAATCCTCCGGCGATTCGGACAAATGCACCAAGCTGCATTTCAAGAAGATCATACAATCGCACACGGACGAGTCGCTGGGCGACTGCAGTTTCCTCAACACCTGCTTCCACATGGCCACCTGCAAGTACGTGCACTACGAGGTGGACACGCTGCCCCACATCAACACCAACAAGCCCACGGATGTGAAGACCAAGCTCAGCCTCAAGCGCAGCATCGACTCCAGTTGCACGCTGTATCCGCCGCAGTGGATACAGTGTGATCTGCGCTTTCTGGACATGACGGTGCTGGGCAAATTCGCAGTGGTCATGGCCGATCCGCCGTGGGATATACACATGGAGCTGCCCTACGGCACCATGTCCGACGACGAGATGCGCGCCTTGGGCATACCGGCGCTGCAGGAGGAGGGCCTCATCTTTCTCTGGGTGACAGGTCGCGCCATGGAGCTGGGACGCGATTGCCTCAAGCTCTGGGGCTACGAGCGTGTGGACGAGCTCATCTGGGTGAAGACCAATCAATTGCAGCGCATCATACGCACCGGGCGTACGGGTCACTGGCTGAACCATGGCAAGGAGCACTGCCTGGTGGGCATGAAGGGCAACCCCAACAATCTGAACCGTGGTCTGGACTGTGATGTGATTGTGGCCGAGGTGCGCGCCACCAGCCACAAGCCAGACGAGATCTACGGCATCATTGAACGCCTCAGTCCGGGCACGCGCAAAATCGAACTCTTCGGCCGACCGCACAATATACAGCCCAACTGGATAACCCTGGGCAATCAGCTGGACGGCATACGGCTGGTGGATCCGGAGCTGATAACGCAGTTCCAGAAGCGTTATCCCGATGGCAACTGCATGTCGCCAACGGCAGCGGCGGCAAATGCGATTAAAAACTAGTTTCAGGCATCGCAAGGCATTTGACTAATTGTATTATGTTGAATACGAGTTAAGATTAAAGTAAATATTTAAATAGATATTTTATTGCTCATTGGGATGTTGTTCTAAGCGCGTATTTACAAAAGGGACAGATTACAAGGTTTGGCTACAAGTTTGGTTTGGTTTTGTTCAGTTTAGTTTAGTTTATAAATGTATATTAGGGGTATTCACGTGGCTGGAACTCGTATATTGATTATATATGTCTCCTACACAAGTTATGAGATCGTATAATTGTTTTTATAGCGTGAACGAGCAGCACTGTGAAGACCCCATTGTGTATATAGTTTATGATTGGGTACTAACGATAATTAACATAAATAATATATTTCAAGCGTAAACTAATAAGACTTATCGGAAACGTACAGCGCATAGATTTAAACCCAATTTATACGCTGAAATGCAACTCTTGTTTGTGTAACCCCAAAAAAATAGTATATGCCAAGGTTTAGCGTTTTTTCGAAAAAAAGAAAGAAAGAAATTGTTTACATGAAAAAGACTTTGTAGACAATGCATCCCTTTTTCCGTGGATACAACAATTAATTTCGATTAAGCATATCAATAAAGCTTCACATAACATGGCGAAATATTACATAAATCTCTTTACTCCAAAAGTTTAGAACTGAGTTCTCTATTATTCTCTCTCTTGATGTGAAAATGATGCAACGTTCCATCCAGTTCCTTATATGCCATTTAATGACGAGCTCCCGTGCCAGCGCTGAACGCCTTCAGCACAATAAAGCCCAGCACAGTGGCGGCTGCCACGCCCAGACCAGCCTTTATCCACAAATTCGTGTCCTCTGTCATGAGTCCGAATTGTCGTAAATATCTGTGAATAAATTGCGAATTAGTCAAATATTGTAAATCAGGGAAAGAAATAGGGATTTATGTGCTTGAATGTTAAGTGCGGAAGCGTGAACGTGTGTTTTTTATGGCATTTTGCGGTATGAGCTTGTAAAAAACAGCACCGAGAGAGAGAGATAGACCAAAAGCATTAGTAACATTTACAATTAGTATTATTAACACTTACGCCGTTTCCCATAGCTGTACCAACCTGTGCTTGTAGAACAATATCCAGGCGTCTCGGAAACGCCTATAGATCCATCCAAAATCCAATCAGTTGCAGCCAATCCGAACGAATTTCAACAATACATTCAACAAAATACAAATACAAGTAGAGACACCAAAGATAACAAAGAAGAAACGGAAGAAAGTACAATATAATAGCCATTAAATCCAATACAGTGAACACGCCTAAGCTACAAACTTGGGCATAATAAAAAAATATAGGGACGGGGCAGATCAGTGGGACGGAGGCTACAGTCGGACGTAACCGACCGTAGGAGACCCTTTACTTTGAGTGTATGTACATACAAACACAATCAGACGCACACAAACTAAGCTATCCGCGTATGCAAGGCACACCACCCCCCCTCTGCCTAGTGCGGCAAATTGTCCGTTCCATATTTTCGATGTTTCTTATCCGATCGAAACAAAATTCACAGCGTGGATAGAGAATATCATAAGCTAGTTACGTACCAAATTACAAGCCAATAACTTCAAAGTTGTGGCTGCAGTAGCTTTTTGCGGTTTGCGTGGGAAGGGGAGGAGGTATCCAAAATCTAAAACAAACTCGTGCTGCTTACTAAATAGGGGAACCGAAGTACCGAATATGGTGTCTCTAGCTCATACAGACAGACAGACAGACGGACAGACGGACAGACGGACATGGCTATATCGACTCGTCTTGTCGTCCTGATCAAGAATATATATACTTTATGGGGTCTGCCACGCCTCCTTCTGGGTGTTACACACATTTCCTCTTTGCACTAAACTAATAGACCCTTTTTACTTTTTTAAAGTAAAGGGTCTAACCAGTATGGATGGAGCAGATCAGTCGGGCGGAACGCTACTGTCGGACATAAGCGACAGTAGGAGACATTTTACTTTGTGTTTTAATAATCACAGCATCACAAAACACAATTGTCTGTTGCATATCTTTGCTGTATCTTATCCAATCGTAATATATTTGTAAATTGTGGTTGCTGTGTTTTTTTCGGTTGGTGGGAGAGGTATCAAAAATCTAAAACAAATTCGATGGCGTCTCTAATTCGAGATCTAGGTATTAATACGGACAGACAGATAGACAGACATGGCTATATAGACTCAGCTTGTCGTCCTGATCAAGAATATACATACTTAGTGGGGTCTACCAAAATGGTACAAATAAGCATTTTTTAAAAATTATATTTCAAATATAGGGTATAGGGTATTCTACAGTCGGGCGCATTCGACTGATTTGCTCCGCCCATTGTAAGTACAGGTTCTAATTAGTTTCATAGCTCGCCAAGTTGCAGTTTAGGTGCGTTCAGTATATTATATATATTATATTATGTAAAAATGAAAATGAAGTTCCCAGTTAATGCAGTGATAACCCAATCCCAAACCCAAACCCGAGCCCAATATCCCACATTCCGAGCAGTTGTTGCCTTAGGGCGTTTGTACTCACGGAAAGGCTGCCATGGTGGCCAGCTTGGTGTACAGTTCCTTCTTGTTGCTGCGCAGGCTGAAGAGATGCGGCGGCAGCAGTTTGTACTTCTCACAGAACTCTGCCGGCTGCATCAGGTAGTCCTGCCGGCGTTCATCCAGATCGCATTTGCTGCCCACAATCATGACGGGTATTTTGCTCTCCGCATAGTATTTGATGTAGATGCGTGCGATGTACTCGAAGGAGCGTGGATTGGAGGCGTCGTAGACGAGGCAAGCGACATCGCAGTTGACCTCTTGGGGTTGCAACGGATCGAGGGCATTCCGCACATCGATGTCGCACAATATTAAATGCTTCTCCTGGCCATAGACCGGCACGGAGTTGATGACCTGCACATTCGTCTTGAACTCCTTGCCGATCAGACTGGTCATGTTGTCGATGAGGAAGCCGCGACACAAGCCCGTCTTGCCCGAGCCCTTGGGTCCAATCACATGGCATTTGTAGACGGAACGGCTGCTCTGACGCTTGGCCAGATCGATGCGACGCTCCCGGGTCACATGTATGGCCACCAGCTGGCTGTCGTTCTCGTGCACATTGAAGCCCAGGTATGCCAGGTATTCCAGTGTCTTGACCACATCCAGCAGTGTCATGAGCGTCCAGCGGCAGAGCCAACCGTGCAGTGTCACCCAACCGGCATCATTTGTAGGGCAGGATTTACGTATATCCATTGAGTAGGACCAGGGCGCGGCTGGGCATATGCTGAACAGCATTTTGTGCTCCTCTGGCGATAGGGCGCCGTCCCCATCGCGATCGTAACGCTCGAAGAGCGCTATCAGAAACTGTTGGCCTCGATGCGACAGCTCCGTACTGCTGCCAGGTGGTATTTTCAAGGGCGGACGCAAATACTCCTGGCACATCTCCAACTGATCATTGTACCCGAAGCGTCGCAGCACCGCCCACGTGGTCTCATTCCTGCCGCGCTGTATGAACAGGCAGTGCAAAAAGAGGAAGCCCTTCAGCGTTACGGCATCGTTGTAGATGCCATCCGGCACATTCTTCTGTATCACGGACTTCACCTCGTCCAATATCTGCGGCTGCAGCGGCGTATTGAAGCACCTCCGTTGAAACAAGTTCAGCTCGTAATCGTTGAGCAGATTGTCGCTATCAATATCGCATATCTTAAATATACGCACCAGCGATTTCTTGCAAGCAGGGGTTAGCTAGAAATAAAAGGGATAGTTATAGTTAGAGTTTGCCCCAGAGCTTGTATAAGAAATTCAAACTATTTTTTGTACGCGGTCTGGCTCTCAGAAACGACTTTAAAAATAAGAAAGAGGCTCTCTCGGTCTGACTACAAATCAAGAGGAATTCAGAGAGAAAGCTATAGGGCTCCCATTCGAAACACAAGTTCAAAAGATCGCCAACCGAATTGTTGCATCAGCATGGTTGTAAATCTTGTTCGAGTAAAAAAGAGCACAAGAGCACGAGCCCGACTGTAGAATATATTTATAATAAATATAATTTTATAAACTGTCACACAAAGCGTATCAGCAATGCTTCTTCTTCATACTTTTTTACGTGCGCCAGCTTGCCAGCTGGGGCAAGCGATGCAACGCCTGCAATATTGCGTACCTTATAGCCGATTTTAATGCGCTTTTCAGGATATTAAATTATAATAAAAGAGAGTATTTACTTAGAATAACAACATTCTATGTTGAATATTACGCTTGTTATTTAACTTTGTTATTTTCAAATTTGTTTCGTTAATAACTCCTGTGTTTATTAACCGATTTCAATGCGCTTTTCAGGATAGCTTAATATAATAGAAGAAAGTATATATTCCGAAGGGATTAACTCAAACTGTTTAAGTATGAGCTTTAAATTATAGGGAAATTTCGATCTTAAAACTGACAATAAACCTCGAATTGTTTCCAATTCAATACGAATTTTGTAAAAATGTTTAGCTAGGTAAAAGCCAAAGTTCCCGCAGTTTCACCATTTTTGTAGGCAAAATTCTATTTAAAATCCACCAGATCTAGCGGAGAAAAATTCGGGTTTGGCAAAGGTCTGGATTAGACACATGATTTAAGAGCAAGGCAGAAGACCAATCCGAACCGAAACGATGTTCGACCTGTCTCCGTGAGACTTGTTGGGAAAGATTATTGGGAGCTCTGGTGTGCACTTACGTCTTGGTCTTCCATGATGTAGAGCGGCGAGGTGGGATGCAAGACCGCCTTTTGTGCGTAGTAGAACATCTCGGAGATGTTGTGCAGCGTCTTGGCCGAGCATTCAACACAGCTCTCAATCTCCGGATAATCCTCCATGATGGCTAGAACGCTGTCAATCGTTGAATACTCGATCAAATCGATTTTATTGCCCACCAGGACAATGGGCTTGCGCACCTCCCCGTCTGCCTCATCGCCAGCGTTGCAGCATTTACGCACCAGGGGCAGCCAGTGGGAAGTGATCCTATCCAGTGAATCATCATCGTCCACGGCGTACACAATGCAGACAACGTGCGCTTTGTTTATCTCGGCCTCGAGTGCGTCATCGGTCTGTTCGAAGCTGGAGAAATCGACAATATTTGTGGGCACCTGCTCGGGCGTTACGTTCGCCGGTATGGTTATCTCCTCAGCACGTCGCGGCACCTCCTCCGGATACTCCTCGCTGACCAGCGACAGTATCAATGAGGTTTTGCCCACCCGGGCATCGCCGACCAGCAAAATTCGCACGTTTTTTCGCTGCGACGCCGTGTACTGTCCCATTGTCCTTGTTCCGATTCGCTTGGCCCCCTCACTTGTTCGCCGCTCAAAATTCGCAATTGATTTTCTCTGTGGGCTATTCGAATATATTATTATTCTAAGCACTTTTGTTATGCAAAAAATCGCAGATACAAGCGAGATGGCAGCTGATTTGCTAGACACATTTATCGATAAACAGACGCAATTGATTTATTTCGTGGCGAGGCAGCAACCCTAGAACGGCATGCCGCGTGCTGCCGGACCGCTGCACTGTTTGAATATATTAAAATTGTGCTTTAATTTGCATTTACTAACCTTGAAGTAGTCTTTGTACAATATTCATCGAATTACTTGGCGCATTTAATGTAATTAAAACTAAACAAATTTGATATCTGTTGAAAAGCGCGAAATGACAAAACTGTCTGGCAACTACGTCAACGGAGATGCAAAGAAAAATTTGTTTTGTGACTTGAAACAGCACAAAATACAAACGGCGCTCAATAATACGCGTCGAATAAATCAAAAATGTATGGCAATAATTAGCCTTAAACGCGTCTCGTCTGTTTTCGCTTAGTTTATGTGTTTTCAATTATTATTTTAGTCGTGTACGCGAATTTCGAGCTCTTGTCTAAGCTTACAGAAGTGCAAAACTTCATCTTACGGTGGGGGTGTGGAGGGTGTTCCGCATAGAAAATTGTGAGAGTGTGTGTGTGCTGCGGCGCGGCGGAATCAATATCGATGGTACGCACCAAAAACCAATCGTCATCGTCCAGCGCCAGCAGCAGCACCAAATCGCCGGTCAAGAGCAGCGGCGGCGGCGGGGCAAGCGGAGCAACTGGCAGCGGTCGCAGTCGCAGCTGCAGCGAGACATTAATCGATGACGGCAAATCCAATTCGAAATTATCAGCAAATCGTCAGCGCAGCGCTAACCCGATAACCACATCTGGCAGCTCACCGGACGACGATACCACCGATGCGGATCTGACGCCGACGAGTGGCAACGTTCCACGCTGCGGTGGCGGCTACAACTCTGTCCATAAACAAAACCTTTACGTCGTTTCGTTTCCCATCATATTCCTATTCAACATACTGCGCTCGCTGATCTATCAGCTGTTCTGCATATTCCGATACTTGTACGGCGCCAGCACAAAGGTGATCTATCGCAGTCCCCATCGACGCGATTGCAACATCGAAATCGTCGTGCAGAACTCCAAAGATAAACAACAACAACAGGCCATACTGCTGCCCCTGCAACGCAGCGACGTCGACGACCCGCAGGAACAACAACAACGTCTGGCGCACCAAGCACTGCCGCAGCGACAACGCGCCCTCCAGCCCCTGGAAATGGCAACCAATCGCTCTGGAGGGGGATATTCCCCGGGTCCGGGAGATCCCCTGCTGGCCAAGCAGAAGCATCACCATCGGCGCGCCTTCGAGTACATTTCCAAAGCCCTCAAGATCGACGAGGAGAACGAAGGTAAATAACAACCAGTGCTGCCAACTACGCTTTATTTCCGCTAAATCTGGCTGCTTTTCAAAAGCGTTTACTAGAGATATTTTGTAACTGCAGAAAGCAGGAATTCTGTTTTTTTTTTATATATATTTTTATATGCTGAAAGCGTCATTTATTTAAAAATTAAATTAAAAATTGATATTTTTGAAGCCATTTAAGCAATGTACTATTATGGCGAAATTATTTTCAAATTGAAAATAATAAATTATGTTATTCAATTGAAAATTTTAAAATATACTAAGGCATGACTAATAAGCCGAACTCAACCGTATGTACAATATCCTGCAAAACAGAGCAAAACAAATTTTTTCTTCAATGTGGTTCCCGTTTTGCAATGTCCCTCCGTCAAAAAACTCAGAACATTTTCACCAACCGTTTGGTTCAGCAGATTTTAAAATAAATATAAAACAAAGTTTTCGAAAATTACGTGTTAGATTTAAAAGATCTTAATTGTTGTTAAAATCAGAAAAACTTAAGAATAACTTAGCAATTCCGCGTTTTATTTTGGAAATTATTTAGCTTTATTTAATTGTTAACAGTCTCTTCTCCAAAAGAAACATTGGCAACACTGATAACAACGTAGTATACGAAACGTAGTATGAGTTGTTACGTTTATTACGTTTCTCTTTTGATTGTTGCTTGCCATTGTGCGGCTGCTGGAGTGCTGCTTTATGAGTCATCCTATTGAGGGCCCGCTTTGTTATCGTATCAGTCCTGAGAATCGATAGTCACCAATACATACGTACATACAGCCAGTCCAAAAAGAGCATACACGCACGCACACGCAAACTTGCATGCAGCTGGCGAACTTGCATGCAGGCAGAAAGCTAGCATGCTAGAGAAAAGCTAAACTAAACTAAACTAGCATGCAAGTTATTTAATATATCCTCTAGCTATTGTATAAAAAAGCATTTTAAAGGACTTTTGGGTTTTAGGCGATCAGTCGAACACAACCGCCATATTTTAATTATATATAAAAAAAAACAGTTTGTTATGCAAGATCGTCGTTATAAAAGATCGTTGTATCGAGGTTTAAAAATATATTTAATTCGGAAATTTATGTTTTTGCCACTCCAATGTTGGGTTTTGGCGTCGGTTAGGCCTCATCTGGTCATCTGGGTTCTTTGACGTTAGCAGAATGTAAATGTAGAATTTAAAGTTTTTCGATATCTGATCAAGAGTTGTAAGGCCTCTTCAAAATACAAAGTAAATACCGAAGGCTACAGTCGGACGTAACCAACAGCAGTAGACCCTGTACTTGTGTTTTCCTAATCACTGCACCACTATCTCACACACAGTTGCCATCTATGCCATATATATATTTAGACCCTTTACTTTAAAAAAGTAAAAAGGGTCTATTAGTTTAGTGCAAAGAGGAAATGTGTGTAACACCCAGAAGGAGGTGTGGCAGACCCCACAAAGTATATATATTCTTGATCAGGATGACAAGTCGAGTCGATATAGCCATGTCCGTCTGTCCGTCCGTCTGTATGAACACCTAGATCTCAGCAACTATAAGAGCTAGAGACACCATATTTGGGATTTAGATTCTCCTAATCAGTAAGCAGTACGAGTTTGTTTTAGATTTTGGATACCTCCCCCCTTCCCCCGCAAACCGCAAAATACTTGTAATTTGGTACGTAACTAGCTTATGGCATTCTCTATTGACCCTGTAATCGGATAAGAAACAGCGAAAATATGGAACGGACAATTTGCCGCACTAGGCAGAGGGGGGGTGTGTGTGTGTTTGTATGTACATATACTCAAAGTAAAGGGTCTCCTACGGTCGGTTACGTTCGACTGTAGCCTCCGTCCCACTGATCTGCCCCGTCCCTATATTTTACTATAATCTGTACCAACTCCCGCTGGCCCAACTCTCGCATGGCAAACTCCCGCTGGCCCGAGAGTTCGGCAAACGAGAGTTGGGCGAGAGGTAGAGAGATAATTTCACATTAATTAATTAATTAATTAATTACTTATCCAGGCCACAAGGAGCTGGCCATCGAGCTGTACCGCAAGGGCATCAAGGAGCTGGAGGACGGCATTGCGGTCGACTGCTGGAGCGGACGCGGAGATGTCTGGGATCGTGCACAGCGCCTGCACGATAAAATGCAGACCAATCTGTCCATGGCCAGAGATCGTTTGCACTTTCTCGGTAAGCTTGCCCGGTTTATATAGATGATTTGTATCTCTGTAGTCTAGGTTATATCTTGTTTTGTTATTATTTGATTTGCACTTTTGTTTCATTTAACACGTTTTTGGTTTTGTCGTTTGTCGTGCCATTTTCGCTCCCGTACATTGTCCTTGTCCCAGCAGCATTGCGTGAGGAAGATTTGCAGATGCAGCGCTTGTCGCTGAAGGAGCAGCAAACCAACAAAGCAAAGCCACATCCTCAGCTGCAAAAGAAGCAGCCACAATTCAGGCAACCCATGCTCATGGGTCAAACTGAGCCCTCAAAGCTACGCAGCAGCGGCTACGGAACCAAAACTGTGATCAGCAGCAGCAGCAGCAGCGGTGCGGCAAGAGCGGGTGCAGCAGCAGCGGGTAAGTGGCAAGAGAATGCTCTAGAGCTAAAGCACAAACTCTGTCCAGATTGAGCAGCAGCCACAAGCAGGCAACCAAAATAATTCAGCAATCTCCTCACGCGCTCTGACTTCACCCGAGGCACTGCATCCATTTTAAGTTCGATTTGCGCTCTTGATTTCATTTGCCTTTTGTTTTTATCAATAACCAAATATATATTACTTTTGTAGTATTCATTTTTACTTCTGCCCCTCACAGCGTCTGGCCGCAAGCTAACCATTGGCAACAAGCGTCCTGGCAACCTGGCCGTGGCCAACAAGTCCCAAACGCTGCCCCGTAATCTGGGCTCCAAGACAACCACCACAACCGTCGGAGCCGCCTTGCAGCGCCAGCCGGGCAAAACAGCAGCCACACCGCCAGCGGTGCGACGACAGTTTGTAAGTACTCAGAAATATTGGCTAAACAATCGATGGCACTATCGATCTTATCGGTAGCTGGGAAATCAATCTACTGATCGAGGCAAATAGTTCTGTCTGAAAGCTAATGCTGAAATATTACGTTAGGTTAGATTAGGTAGAGCCGGTGAACCCCCTGCGAGGGTGGATTCCACATAGACCAGCGATGATCCTTAGTGATACCGGTGAAGTAGTTCCTAGACGCTAGATTCAAGAGGAATATTTATTTATTTTCATGATCAATACGCTGTGGTCATAAAATGAAAAAAAGGGGATATGGCTAAGAGCAAATAAATTTAATAGCCAGACTCCACAAAGGTTTTATATTCTAGTCAAGGACGACGTTTTTGAGTTGAGTTGATATAGCCATGTCCTTCTATCTCGATAAACCCGAATAACAATCGGAATATTCAACATAATCAATTATTGGGTAGAATGTATACTCTCTAAAAGCGCGTTGAAATCTCTTAATAACCAAAGTTAATAAAATAACAATACAGTACAGATAAAAAAGTAAGAAAAAGCATGTCTGCTGTGCTTCGTATTATATTTTGAAATTATATATGTTGGCAGTAGGGCGTGTTCAACTGATCGGCTTCGTAACTACCGGTTTTTCTTATGTCTTCAATCACAAAATAATATTAGAAAATTAACTGATAACCTATTGAATAGCTATATATTCTTAATTATCTCTTATCTTGAATTAGGAAATTGTTTGTAAAAGAAATATTTTTAAAAATTTGGACTGGGCAGATCAGTCGGACGGGCCAAACTGTAGAATACCCTGTACCCTATATTTTAAATATAATTTTATAAAACTATCACACGGAGCGTAGCAGCAAGTCTTCTTCTTCCACTTTGTGTATGCCATGCTTTACAGGCCGCGCTGCTAAAGGGCGAGCGTCGTAACGCCTGTAATATTGTTTCGTTCATATCTCTTGTGTTTATTGGCCGATTTAAATGCGCTTTTCAGGATAGGTAACTACTATACACAAGAGTATATATTCCGAGTTTCAATGTTCTATTTTCAATATTACGCTTGTTATTCGGTTTTTATCGATTAAGGCGTAAAGGGGGCGTGGCATCCAAAATTTGAAAAAGCCTCATCTGTGTATAAAATAGACCTACCAATTACTGAAGAGAGAATTCATGTAAATAGCTTGGTGTCTTTTAAATTGGCGAATGTATTTTATTTCATTCGCTGTAGGCGGCAGGGGCGTGGCATTTAAGATTTGAAATAAACTTGATCTGCGTATGGTATACACCTTTCGAAAGAGACCAAAACGGCTGCTCTAGCTTTTATAGTTGTTGAGATCTACGCACTCATCCAGACGGACAGACAGGCAGACAGACAGACATGGCTATATCGACTCAGCTCGTCTTCCTGATCAAGAATATATATAGTTTGTGGGGTCTGCCACGCCTCCTTCTGCCTGTTACATACATACATTCGCACAAAGTTATTAACCTTGTTTTCCCATTTTGAATGGGCACAGGGTATAAAAATACAGTCGAATGTTGATAATTCGAAATGGCAGGGGAATCGCATATTTAATGAATTACCCGGTGTTTGGAAACTGTATATAGTATTATCTGTTAACCGATTAATCGATAATCATCGATGGAATATATCAAAATATACTTAATTTCTCTTTGCGCGCTTTAGTCATCCGGCCGGAATACGCCTCCTTTGCGCTCACGCACGCCCATCAACAACAATGCTGCCGGTGGCAGTGGCAGCGGCAGCGGCAGCGGCGCCAGCACGCCCATCATCAGTGTCAAGGGCGTGGAGCAGAAACTGGTGCAGCTGATAATGGATGAGATTGTGGAGGGCGGCGCTAAGGTGGAATGGACAGACATAGCGGGTCAGGAGGTGGCCAAGCAGGCGCTGCAAGAGATGGTCATACTGCCCTCCGTGCGACCCGAGCTGTTTACGGGTAAGCTGGACGCTGCTGTTTCTTTCTGGGATTTCATTTCAAATATTCTTAACTCACTGTTAGGTCTGCGCGCTCCTGCTAAGGGGCTGCTGCTGTTTGGACCGCCTGGCAATGGCAAGACCTTGCTGGCCCGTGCCGTGGCCACGGAGTGCAGCGCCACGTTCCTGAACATCTCGGCCGCCTCGCTCACCAGCAAGTACGTGGGCGATGGCGAGAAGCTGGTGCGTGCGCTGTTCGCAGTGGCACGTCACCTGCAGCCATCCATAATCTTCATCGATGAGGTGGACTCGCTGCTCTCGGAGCGCAGCAGCAGCGAGCACGAGGCGTCGCGGCGCCTGAAGACGGAGTTTCTGGTGGAGTTCGATGGCCTGCCCGGCAATCCGGAGGGGGATCGCATCGTGGTGCTGGCAGCAACCAACAGGCCGCAGGAGCTGGATGAGGCGGCGCTGCGTCGGTTCACCAAGCGTGTCTATGTCACATTGCCGGACGTGCCGACGCGGGAATTGCTGCTCAGTCGTCTGCTGCAGAAGCAGGGCAGTCCGCTGGATACGGAGGCCCTGGCACGTTTGGCCAAAATCACCGATGGCTATTCCGGCTCCGATTTGACTGCTCTGGCCAAGGACGCAGCGTTGGAGCCGATACGCGAACTGAATGTGGAGCAAGTCAAATGCCTGGACATCAGTGCAATGCGTCCCATAACCGAAAACGACTTCCACAACTCTCTGAAGCGTATTCGACGTTCGGTGGCGCCGCAAAGTCTCAACTCGTATGAGAAATGGTCACAAGATTACGGCGATATTACCATTTAGTTTGTTTTTCCTCTCCTATATTCCAATTGATCTGTTTTTCGACGCCCCATTGTCCAGGCTACAGCAGTCAACAACGAGCGATGTGAGTGATGGAATTATTTCTATATACCGCATACCGCATTCAAGTTCTTCATCTTGCTGTTGGCATTAGTTTTTCACCCCTGACTCGTCAGTTTTTAAACCTTATGGATTGTGTTTGAATACGTTTAGTTATTTTTTAAACTTGGTAGTGATAATAGTTTCATAAATTTTGTTAATCTGTATCAAATAGATATATTCTTCATTGTTATTTCCGAGTGATCGCTATCTCTCTAAGTTATATGTATTTTAAATGGTGCCCACATCAAAGTCGATAGTTTGTCATAGGACAAGAGAAATTTATATCACAAATTGTACGCATTATGTATGTATTCGATGTATTTGAATTAAGAACTGTTCTTTAATGTAAACATTTACTTATTTAAACTATTTGCAATTGTTTATCAAACTTTCTTGTACCTAGCTATTAAACATTCCTTGTCGTAGCACATTATCCTGTTTATTATTTAAACATCTAGTTTAAGCTTCATGCCAAGTGGTTCAGCAGTTAATCCACTGAAATGCTTCCACATAACTGTATGATTTATCCTGAACATGTTTCTGTTGTACAGTTTTGGACATATACACGTGATGTTCACGCTGATTGAACATATTATATGTATTGTCGTTTTCTCGCCGTGAATACCCCAATTGTTTTAGTATGCATCACAAACTAACCCCAACTACTATACTATTACGTAATACATTTAATCGTAGACATAAGCATAGCCTTTAAGCCTCTACAATAAACGCGCCCTACGCATCCACATGATTACAGATTTAAGTTTTATCAAAACCAGTTTGTTCTACACCTAGATGTTAGTTCCTTAATCATATATGTACAATAGTAATATGTAATGAAATCTGTTAAATTTCAATCAATCCACGTATTATTTATAGAAACAAATGTTTATGCCTAGAAAACCCCATACAAACGTCGCTTTCGATGCTAATCAGCAGCTTTATTAAGCGCCACGATCACTATAGTTTAACGCCTGATAAGACACATTTAATAAGATTCATTCAAAAACCTAAGCTAAACCGCTGAATAAAATAAAATAAAGTATGAAAATATGTTTGGTTTTATTGTATGGAAATGTTACTGCTTCGAACCAAATTTAATAAACGATTCAGTTCGGGTTCTTTTATGTTTAGGTTTGCTCTGGTTCTGGTTAGTAATATAGCACTTTATTAAATGAATATAATGAAATAAATTAAAATTTAGCTTATTTTTCTTATTTAAAATATTTATTTTAGGTAGCTGCTAAAGAGTTTTAAAGTTCTTTCTAATCAAAGAATAAGTGCAAGCTTTCAAATCAGGGCCTTAGGATGAATTTTTACTAACTGGATGTAACCGTTTGTCTTAAATCTTGTTCGGGTTCAGCTGTTTTGTTAATGACTGGTTTTCTGTGAGGTTTGGTTACGTAGCTGTTAAAGGGTTCTAGTTTCTTCTAACCAAAGATTAAGACCAAGCTTTCAAATTAAAGCTAAAGCTTTTGATTTTTAATCCATCTAAAATATCAATTTCAAATTTTATTCATTCGTTATTCATTTTATTTATTTTATTGTTATTATTTGCTGTGAAGTTTGGTTGGTAGTTAAAACTCATTGGAATTCCAGTTTACCTCAAACCTGATTTATAGATCTAATTTTAAAGTTGAGAAGTTTCTCAATGCGGAAGGGATTCTCAATGGTTACGTTGCAACGTAACGTAACATACGTAAAGCCGGGTACACTGAAACAAAGAACTAGCTGCAAAGACGGTTGTCGATTGAAAATAATGGCAGCTGTATCAATTTGAAATGTAACCAAAATTAACATAGTCCCCAGCTATTCTTTGATATTTGTATTTAAATAAATTATGCTTAATGCTAGACAATCAATTCTTCAAATCAAAGAAAACAAGATTTATTTATTAAAAATTAAAACTTGTTGAATCGTAACAGTAAAATGCCAAACCCTCGCACCGATTTAAACGCAGTGTGTTTATTTTTTGACGTTTTATATATTTTTTTTGTTTCTTTATTTTACATATTCACATACATAATTCACACATCGCAAATATGAATATACATATGTTCTAATTTACAAATCGCTTAGACTACATTTGTTTATTCTCTTTGCGTTTCTTCTGCTTTTTTCTTTCTCATTTCTTTTCGTTTCTCCTCTGACGGGTCTGTGTATTTTGTTTTTGTTTTTGTTTTTTGTTTTTGTTGTTGTAGTTGCATTAGCTTTTCTGCGTTTCTTTTCGTTTTGTGTTTATCTGTTCTGTTTTCTGTTGTTCTGCACAATCCGTTCACGTGTTCTGTCAATCAACACATACTTGGATCGTCAAATTTACAACAAATGCAATTTTTTTTTGCTTTGTCACGTCGCTTCAAGTTGTTGTTCTTTTCAATGGTGTGAACATTAATTTGTTTTTGTTGTTGTTTCTGTATCATGTGTGTGTTTATGCTTAAATCTGCCTTAAATTACAAATCATTAAATTATTTTAACATGTACTTAGATTGGATTAGATTGTTACAGCTACCCGCCCTTCACTTGCCCATCGCCCGGAGCTTCAGAGCGTTTATGTTTAGATCGCTTACGATGCGAGCGATGCCGTATTTTAGTAAAACGCTTTGCTTCGACCAAAACTGCGGTTAATTTTGAATGCATCACACAGACAAACATATATACATATGCATGTATATATGCGTTTATATATGTATCAGTACAATGTACATTTCACTCATTAGCGTTTTATTTCGTAACGTAGTTGAATTCTCTTATAACGTAAGGGACAGCAAGAGCGCAAGTGCATAACGTTAACGTTACATAAAGATTGAGAACTGAATGTTTTATTTCGTAACGTAATTGAATTCTCTTACAACGTAAGGGACAGCAAGAGCACAAGAGCATAACATTGGCGTTACGTAAACGTTGGAAACTGAATGAAAAAACCGTCAAGCCGTGCGTCAATTTTAAATCGTTTTCAGCATTACATTTTCTGCATTGCTGTTACTTCCATTGCTGTTATTACTGTTGTGGTTGTTGTTGTTGTTGTTATCGGTGCTAATGCGCACAGATTGTTGCACGAGCTTAGGCTGATACTGCAACAGCGTTGTTGTTGTTGTTGCCGTCTGTGTTGGACGTTGGTGCGGATGCGTTCGTTGATTGCAGCGGCTGCCTGGAAATTCCAGGCGACGTCGAAGCAGGCGTCACGTCTCTGCTCATTGGGTTTGATATTGTGGCATCGCAGCGCTGTACATCATTTGTGGGGCAAGTGAACCGTTCGCAGCAGCAGCCGCACTGGCAGCGGCAGACACGCCCGGCACCACAGTTGTGCCCGGCACACCCCATGCCACGTTTTGTGGCATCACACGGTATCCGGCGGCTGTGAATGAAACAATCATTCAGTAAATAAATGGGCTAAAAAAATTTTCCAAATTTAAATTCAACCAAAAAATTATAAATATGATTCTTTTAGAGATAAAAATATTTTAGTGCCTAATCGTTATTTGTGGCAACATTGGTTTTTGCCAAATTTTTCTGTGTTGCAATAATAACCGAATAGATAAAACAAAT
>JAWNNJ010000277.1:0-49075 GCA_035045125.1 Hypselothyrea guttata
CGTCATAAGTGGATGTCTCTAATACTTTGCAAATGGTATCTATCCATGTATCCTGACGCTGTGCTTGCATTATACGATGTTTTAGTGAATCATGTAACAACAAACAGTGTACTCTACTCAAAGCATCCACATGCTTCATTTTTGTCCCTGATCGATGCTCTATTTGATAATCAAAATCCTGCAAAAATATAGCCCAACGCGATACCTTAACTGGAACGTCCTGCTTCTTCATAGTCATAGTAAACGCATTACAGTCAGTTACTATCTTTATCTTTTTGCCCAATAAATAAATACGCCACTTCTGTAGAGCTTTAACTATAGCGAGTACTTCTAACTCGTAAGAAGGGTATTTTTCTTCGGCTGCAGTTGTTTTTCTACTCATGTACTCCACCGGATGTAAGAACTGGTCTTCGGAATCCTTTTGAAGAAGGACTGCACCGTATCCAAACATACTTGCATCGCAATGAACTTCTGTGACAGCCTTTTGGTTAAACAAACTCAAAACCGGAGGACTTGACAGACAACATTTTAATTGATTAAACGAAGCTAACTCTTCTGTACCCATTTTAAAAGTTGTGTCTTTCTTCAGCAAGTTACTTAACGGTCTAGCGATGGTAGCAAAATCCTTAACAAACCTACGGAAATAAGAAGTTAGGCCCAAATAACGTTGAACTGCTTTTCTATCTCGAGGTAACGGAAAATTATCGATCGCTGATGTCTTTTCTTCAGATACTTTTATGGTTGAGTTTTCAATTATATAGCCGAGAAATTTCACCTTACGCCTTAATAGCTGGCATTTCTCCCATTTAATTTTCAACCCTGACTTCTCTGCAACATTTAAAACTTTCTGCAGTTTCTCAAAACCTTCCTCTTCGTTTTCTGACGGAATAATGATATCGTCCATATATAAAAACAGAATGCCTTCATCGATCAACGGTCTCAACACTGCAAAAATATATCTCATAAAAACAGCTGGTGAATTAGATATCCCAAATGGCACAAAACAAAACTCATACTGTCCTTTTTGGGTCACAAAGGATGTATATTTACGCGAACTCTCTTCTACTGGGACATGAAAAAATCCGTTAGACAAATCTAATGTTGTAAATACTTTTCCTTTTTGCAACTTATGCAAAACATCATCAATCACGACCATGGGAAAATTATCACGAATAATTTTCTCATTTAGCTTTCTATAATCGCAACATAGTCTTTTAGTGCCATCTTTTTTGGCCACTAAGACAATAGGCGAAGCATACTCGGAAACGCTATTGCGAATTATTCCCTCCTTTAACCAATCTTTAATCTGATTCTCAATTTTCTCATTATCGTCGTATGGTAAACGTCTTGGCCTCTGATAAACAGGTATTTCATCGGACAATATTATTTTCATTTCAACTGGACTAGCTTCTGGTTTCTTTGGATTATAACTCTTTATTAAATTTTCGACTTGCAGTTTTAAATTGATGTTTAAATGCGTGATGTCTACTTCAAACTTAAACTCTTCTATTATATCATTCGATAACAGTTGTTGAAAACTACTCTGTAAATCCTGAATTTTTGTCTCTGATTGAACAATAGATGTGCGCACTGGTTGGCTGTTAGGAGCTAACTCTTGTACGACTTCTACTTGTTCCAAACTGGCTTCTTGATTACTCTTCCTATTTGCTGTTTGGAAAACAACACCCGTTGCACTGATCGAAGCAGTAACTAAATTAAGAATGTCGCATCCAATTATACCATCATATAGGGTATCTCTATCGCGAACTACATGAAAACACATTTCTAGCGGAACATCATCTAACATAGTAGATATGTTAAAAGAACCTAAAGTGTATATCTTCTTGCCACCAATTCCTATCAATTCTTTTATATTTGACTTTAAAACAACTGGATACGTTTCTTTGTAAATTGTTTCTCGAATGGTACACAAATCACTACCAGAATCAAACAAAGCTGTGAGTGGCTTGCCACCAATCATTACTGTCTTAAATGCACGATTGAAAACTGACTGAACGCACTGCTGCATATTGGCAGATTCTTTCTTTATGTTTTTCTGGGCACCGTTTTCAGAGCACTGATTTGCCTTGTGTCCAAATTTATTACATTTGAAACACTTTATCCCCTTTTCCGGACAATCTTTCGAAATATGATCAAGTGCACCACACTTAAAGCAACGTCTGTCAGATGTGCTACTCTTGTTGGAGTAAGCTTCAGGTTTATATTTCGGTCTAATATCTTGACTGGCACAAACTCTCTCGTAGACCCTCATTTTATCTCTAAACTCTTTAAGATTAGCTGCATGGTATAAACAACTTTTGTTTTGTTTTGAATCAATAATCCCTTCAATAATATAATCCATTATACTTTCATCATCTAGCTTACATTGATTTGCAAGGCCTTTCATTACATAGAAATACTCATTCAATGATTCGTCATGTTTCTTCTTTCTGCCTGCTAACAATTTATGAACTTGCTTTGCTGATAGTTTAACGCTAAACTCTGCTATTAATGCTTCTTTTAAAGAATTCCAATCGTTAATACCAGTTTGGCTATTTAAAAATAACTTGGCTGCACCTTTAACTAATTGTCTACCGAAAATAAATTTTTGTAGTTCATTCCACTTAACTGTTTCCGCATTCAATTCAAAATCCCGTAGCCATTCGTTTACGTCTGGAAAACCACTGCCGGTGAAAGCTGAAAGGGAGTCCTCGATGTCCCTTAGTGTGAATGCCATTGTTACTGGTTGAATATTTTCTGAAACCAAGTTGTTATCGTCTGAGTCTTCGTAGTTTGATGTGTCACTGTTTGATTCGTCGTTTATATCTAAATTAAAATATGAAATTAGTCTTTTTTGTAATTCTATTTTAACACCTGAAGTTGGTAAAGACAATGATTGTAAAGTTTCTTTAAGATCTTTAACTGTAAGACTTAAGATTTCTTCTAAATTCATAATTTTAATTAAACGTTATATAATATTTTACTTTACTTTTAAATCTCAAATTTTAAATAGTTCCAATTAAAATGTTCCTCTTTACTCGTTACTCAACATAAGTTCAATTTAAATTAACAGAATTGTAATAACACTATTTTATACTTATACAACAGATTTTCGCCCACTGTACACCGCTTCTGTACGTGCGTTAGTGCACACGTTTGCTTATTTGTGTATGTATGCCACACTACACACACACGCTGTCCTCTTCTCGTCGTTCTATACGCTCTGCTTCTTCCTGCTGCAATACAAACACATTCGTCTGTGCCTGTAGCCGTCTCTTCTTCTTCTCACAGACGCCAGCCGTTGTCAAGCCGCACACGCCTGTACTTTTTCGTCTCTCGTCGTTCTCGCTCTCACACGCCACTTGCTCTCTTTCGTCTGCTTCTGCTCTCTCTCCTTCGTCGTACTTTGCAAGATCGCGCTTCTCTCGTCGTTCTCGCTCTCACACGCCACTCGCTCTCTTTCGTCTGCTTCTTCTCTCTCTGCTTTCGTCGTACTTCGCAAATTCTCGCTTCTCTTTACTGTTACAATTTTTCGCCGCGAACGCAGCCAAATGATGTTGCTTGCGTTGCCCTTGAAATAAATTGTACAGCACTCGCCAGAACTGCGTCTTTGCGTCGTTGAATTTCACAATAATGCCAATCCTAACGGAACTTGACACATTGACTTTGTCCGCTGGTATAACACAGCCTTTTCACTTTTTCTATTTCACAATAATGCCAATCTTAACGGATCATGGCACATTGACTTTGTCCGCTGGTATTGCACAGCCTTTTCACTTTTGCTATTTGAATAAAACACTTTTCTATTCAATTAACATGTTCATCCCGGACGAGCCCCCAAGATTGTAGAGCCGTTCGCACGAAGCCACAGTAAAATAAAACAAGTTCACTTTCTTGAACTTAAAATATAATATAATGTTTATTCACTGCATTTTCTTTGTATATTTCGTACTCGTTTCTTGGCGTGCTTCTTGCCGCTTCGAGCGTCCGACTCCAACTCTCGCAATAACTTATCGAACTCTTTTACATTGCAACTTATCGATATACAAAATACCAAAGTTATCGTTAACATACTGATTCGATTAACATAATACTAAAAGTAATCGTAAACATACTAAATTAATACACAGCTGTTAGAGCTGCCAACCCTACATAAATTATAAATATTATTATAAATTTTATTGTAAACTGTTAGTTAGAATTGTAAAATGGTTATTAAATTTAAAGAACAATAAAGACTAAAACTTTAAAGGGGTATTTTAGAGTATTCATTATAGCCAAGTCTCTCCTCTCTCCATGCTAATTAATCAGTTATTTTAAGTAGCGAATTGTAGTATTTTATTATGCATAGGCAATTTAAGTCTGAGTTGTAAGCAAATGCAAATGAGCTGAGACAAGTAGACGAGAATCAATGGAAAACATCAAGAAAAACATGACAGAAATACTAGAGATTGCCCCCAAGGCATTTTCCCTTCCTCTGCGCTCTTGATTTAACATAACCCTGCCTCAACAAATAACTTAACAAGTGATTAGCCGCAGCTAAAACTTTACTTTTAACTTTACTTCTGCAGCCCGGAAAAGTTGCCTGAATTCAAAATGATGTAGCATAGAATTAGGCGTATTTTTCGGGCTGGGAAATGCTTTCGGATTAGTTTTAGCCCAAGGCGGTCAAATGAAAAGACATGCATATATTTGTTAGTGAAATAAAAGGATAATTTTCTAACAAATAATGAAAAAAATAAAAAAATTAATTTTTAAATATATATTATAAATTAATTTAAAAATTTAAAAGCTTAGGACAACTTTTTCTTAAAGTAATTTTGCAAAATTGATTATAATTTACTACATATTTTCTTACAGTGCACACATTTAGCCTAATGATAAACGAAAAACTTAGAGCTCAATAAAAACAATTTCTTGTTCGCTCGTCCCAAGCTGCAATTAGACCCCTGCTAATTGCGACCAATTGTCCAGGTTTAGTTGCAGTTGCCATTGTCTAGCGGTATATAGTATATAGTATCGTAGAAGTGTCCAAAGTATTATTTATTATCCAATTCACAGCTTACATCGAGGGAAACAGGTCTAGGTGTCTAGGCTAAATGCGGAAGCTCCACGAGCTGGGATGGTTTGATTAATTAGTTCGAATAAAACAGCTCGTTGAGTCTGTCTGAATTTCTACTTTTAGTTAAACTATGACTAAATGTAAGTCCAAGTTTCCATACGTCCCTCTTTAGCTCAACTTCTCATTTAAAAAGTAAAAATAGTGCAGTTTTTTGCTATGACAATTGTGTGTATATTTGTAGCTGAATGGTTCTAATAATAATGATTCTAATAATGAATGCAATAATGATTAATCACGCTTATCTGGTACAACAACAGATTATAAAGTTTATTGACTGAGTTAAGTCTGTACTTTGTGGCAATTATTGCTTGATATTAGTTTATATAGTACTAACTTTTCATTCTGAAAAACAAGCTGATTCAGCTGAAATAGAAAAGGATTATACATTGCATAATTAATTTATAACACTAACTATATCTACTCTGATTCATATGAACCTTTACTGATATTCCTAGCGATAATTGTCTAACGGTCAGGTTATTTAATCTATTTAGCTGCAATTATAGATCAATTAAGGCGATAAAGTTAAGCCTAATTGTTTTTACCTCTAATTCTAAAATCATAGTATTATTTTTATTAGTACAGCTATTTTCATATTCTGTCCCATTAAAAACAAGACTCTAACAAACTGGAAATAATTCTCAAAATTCCGTAAAGTCCGATTGTTTTCGCTGTTACTGTATTTCGATATACATATTCGATTTTATGAATGATTTTTGTGCAGTTAAGCATGGTCAGAACCAGTTCAATACTCGTTTTAAGCAGTGTCATTGACGCTGACAAAAAACATAAACACTGTATATGGCTTCCATAAAAGAGACACAAAAGCCATAAAAATAGCATAAATAATATGACAATAATATAAATGTTAATAGCTCAATAGTCATAGCTTGACACTAGGTTAGTAAGCTATAAAAACTATGTACTATGTTCAACAAAATTAATTTAAATGTGTTTTGTTATTTTCATATTATGCAGATTTTTGAAAAATTTGTAAAATTAATTTAAAGAGGCAGGTGTTTAAGATTTATGCATATTTTGAATTGGATTGAATTTAAAAAAATAAGAAATTTTGCTGTTATAATCGTGCTTATATAAATGTAAAATATAAGTATTATTTTACACTTATTTTATATGGAATTTATTTAATTTACGTAATTTAAAGTATTAAGCTTCATAAATTAGATGTAATTATTATAGATATTTTTTTGGCTAGCTCAAATATAATTTATCACAGTTCCAACTGTTATACAGAACAGTTTTGATGACAATTTTGGGCACAGTGATTCGAAAATCAATAAAAAATATTATATTAATATAAATAATAACAAATATAATTTATATTTTTTTTAATTAACACCGTTTTCTAGATCTAATTTTATTACAACAGATTTTTGAGCATGTTGCTACTGCTGCTGCATTGATTTGTATAACAGTGTAGTACAATTTGAACTTGATTTCTAACAGTGTAGCATAATTTGAACTTGATTTCTAGCAACTTTAAAATAGAACGCATAGTTAGCTGGTTTACAAATTACACTTGACCTACCTGACAATTGATTGACGTGTCTGCTGTTATTGCTGTTATTATGATTAATAACAAATTAGACGGTAAAAACAACACCTTTAAACAAATAGAATCCAAACGAATCCAAACGAATCCAAACGAATCCAAACGAATACAAACGAATACAGCGAATACAACGAATACACCGAATGGACCGAACGCTGGCGCTCAACTCACGCGAAACACAGACAAAAGATACATTTGCCATTTGCCAGATACAAAATGACAAGAATTAACTGTGAATGACAACGACAGCGACAGAGCAACAATAGCAACAAAAGCAACAACAATAGCTACGATTATTCACAGAAGAAAACAAAACATTTCATAATTAAGTAGTCGTAGTAACTGTAAAAACTATTCAAACTGGTCGTAGCTGCAATACGCTGCAAATAATTGAGAAATCATCAGAATCTTTTATACTACATGCACTTCAAATTTCTACCCTTGAGATTGACTTTTGAGTCGTCATAGAACTTGAATGAATGTTAAGAATGAAAATAAACCGATCAATGAACCACTAAAAACAAATAACAGATTCCTATAAAAGCAAAGTTGCAAAATAAATTTGCTTAAAGCAGTGCAAAATCGGGTTTGGAACCGGAATTGCAAAATTTATTTTACCTATAAATTCTTGAAAATTCTTTAATCCCAGCTGATATTAAACCTTAATTTTCAGATGCTAAACCAAACCATCATTCGAACCATAACAATTTATCAGACGATGTTCAAATTAGTACGTTTTTCAACTTTTTAGAACCGATAATTCGATTGATTCACATAAAAAAAATCGATATAATAGTTTAATCGAATCATGATGTAATAATGTATTATAATTTATTATTACATCATGAATCATAATGTAATGTATTATAATGTATTATTACATCATGAATCGAACTAAAAAAATTTGGACAGGGCAGATCAGTCGGACGGGACAGATCAGTCGGACGGGCCCGACTGTAGAATACCCTGTGCCTTTTATTTTATATAAAATTTTATAAAACTGTCACACTAAGCGTATCAGCAGTACTTTCCCTTCTTCCCTTTTTACGTGCGCCAGCTGCGCTGCTGGGCTGCGCTGCTGCTGCTGCGCTGTTGGGCTGCGCTGCCAATCGCGTAGCTTTTATCTACGTTGTTTATTGACCGATTTCAATGCGCTTTTCAGGATAGTTAAATTAAATAGAAGAGAGTATATATACCAAATAACAACATTCTATGTTTAATATTACGTTAGTTTTTGAACTTTTAAGTTTAACTATTGTAAAGCTTATATCTCCTGTGTTTCTTAACCGATTTCACTGCGCTTTCCAGGATAGTTAAATATAATACAAGAGAACTTATGTTCCAAATAACAATCTTCTATGTTTAATATTACGCTTGTTATTCAACTTTTTATGGTAAAAAATACGAGGTTGTTGATTTTTGGGTGTAAAGGGGGCGTGGCATCAACAATTTGAAATAAACTTGATCTGCGTAAGATAACTACCTATCTATAGCAACCAAAACGGCATCTCTAGCTCTTGTAGTTGCTGAGATCGACGCGTTCATCCAAACAGACAGACAGACAGACAGACAGACAGACAGACAGACAGGGCTAAATCGAATTAGCTCGTCTTCCTGATCAAGAATATATATAGTTTGTGGGGTCTGCCACGCCTCCTTCTGCCTGTTACATACATTCGCACAAAGTTATTAACCCTGTTTTTCCCATTTTTCAAATGGGCACAGGGTATAAAAATATAAAAAATGCTCTCAAAGTAATAACTCTGTGTTTACCCATTTTACAGGGTATAAACAGACTATTTCGTGGGCATTTCTAGCATTTTTATTTAATTATAGTAAACACAAATATATTTAATTAAAATTATATATTTTATTGAACGCATAAAGTTTTTTTTTTTCAATTTTAAAGCGTATTATAAAAAGTATTTATAACTAGATATTAATTAAATATGCGCTGTTTTCTTTTATATTTTATTACAATTAAGTATTTTATTAAACGCAAAAAAATAATGTTTTTCTTAGATTTTAAAGCGTAAAATGTTAACAATAATTATGCATGATCAAATGCAATATTTTAGTGTTTATAACTAGGTATAAATCAAGTATGTGCGGTTTTCCTTCAGTGCCATAAACAACGCTTCAATCAACCTTTATAATATATTTATAGCCATATTTGTAGCCTATATTTATAGCCTTAATAAGACTTAGCAAGATGCAAATGAGGCTGCGAGTTTACGTTTATTTCTAAGATAGTTTAGGAATTGCTTTTTATACGGCGAACTGAGTGTGTGGCTTGGAGGTGGAGGGCAGCGAGGGGGATAATTGTTGGCTGTTGTCGTTGGCTGGTTTCTTGCCCTGGTTCTGATAGACCAGGCCCACAATGCCGGGAATGGTGTTGCAGCCGACGCAGACGTGCAGCGTCTCGTGTATGAAGATGTCGCAGTCGAGGCAGAAGAATTGCCTGCAGAAGCCGCACCGGAAGACGCTTTTGTCCGCCGTGGCGCTGAGCACCTTGATGCAGCTGTAGCACTTGCGCAGGCTGGCGGCATCGGTGGCGTCCATCGGTGGCACCGCCTCGAACGGCAGCTCCTCGAAGTTGGGCACGGGGAACAGATGGTGATAGGAGCGCGCCAGATGCGGGGCAGAGACGAGGGTCAGGCCGCAGCATTGGCACTCGACGGGCAGCTCACAGTATTTGCTGTCGCACTGGGGGCAGTGATGACCCGTGGTGGTCAGCTCGCTGGGCTCCTCCAGGTTGTCGATGTGGCACATGCACATCGAGAGGGGCGTGTACTTTCCCCCCTCCTCCTGCTTGCTGTGCGGAAAACCCATGCGTATCAGCGAGTTGTCCTGCGTCTTGGCCGCCGGCGGCGGATCCACCTGCGACAGCAGCTGATCCCGATAATGCGCATCGTCCAGCACGGCGCCAAAGCTGCCCATCGTCTGCTGTGTGAGGTGGCGGCAGATGTGAATCTCCGCCGACAGCGAGATGACCGAACAGCGTATGCGCTCCTTCTTCAGCTCATCGATCGTCTTGTTGATGTCCAGCGGATCGCAGGTGGTCAGCGAGCCCATTATGATCACAATCTCACGCGAGGCATGCGATGGCACAACTCTCAGCGTCTTCAGGGCCAGATCCAGGCCGTTCTGCAGCGAGGGCTCGCTGGTCAGCGAGATTTTGGCCAAGCTGAAAGAGAGATATTTATAAAAACTATTAGAGCTGGACAGCAGAGTTCGGCCAGCGAGAGTTGAGCCAGCGAGAGTTGAGCAAGCAAGACATACGTAGCAAGATTTCGGCCAGCGAGAGTTGTACCAGAGGGAGCTGGGCCAACGAGAGTTCGACAAGCGCGAGTTCGGTCAGAGAAAGTTTGGCAAACAAGCGTTCGGCCATCGAGAGCTCGGCCATCGAGAGCTCGGCCAGCGAGAATTCGGCCAGTGAGAGTTCAACCATCGAGACTTGGGCCAACGATAGAACGACCAGCGAGAGAAGGACCAGAGGGAGTTGGACCAGAGGGACTTGGACCAGCGAGAGCTCGGCAAGCGCGAGTTCGGCCAGCGAGAAATCGGCCAACGAGAGTTCAGCTACGGGATTTGGGCCAGCCAGAGTTAAGCAACCAAGAGTTGGGCAAGCAAGAGTTAAGCAACCAAGAGTTGGGCAAGCAAGAGTTGTGCAAGCAAGAGTTAGGCATCAAGAGTTCGGCTAACGAGAGTTCGGTCAGCGAGAGTTCGGCCTTCGAAAAGTCAACCAGCGAGAGTTGGACCAGAGAGAGTTCGGCCAGCGAGAGTTGAACCTGCGAGAGTTCAGTCAGCGAGAGTTCCGCCAACAAGAGTTGCACCAGAGTTCGAGGGAGTAAGACCAGCGAGAGTTGGACCAGCGGATTTCTGCCAGCGCGATTTCGGACAACGAGAGTGCGACCAACAAAAGTTTAACCAACGAGAGTAAGGGAGCGAAAGTTTCCCTCTGTCTGTTACATACATACTCACAAAGTTAACCCGGCTTATACCCCTTTTTCAATGGGTACAGGGTATAAATATAACAATGTCTAATTATTTTCCTTCCCCTCCACTCACCCCTCGAGAGCCTTGAGATGCACACGGGAAGTGCCCGTCAGCTCTGTGATTTTCTCGGCGCGCTTGGCCTTTAGGGCAATGATGCCCAGCTGGCTGATGGGATTCTGGTCGAAGAACTCCTCGATGAAGATCTCGAGCAGCTTCAGCGTGCAGAGCAGACGCGTGGGCTTTAGATCCGGGACGTTCATCGATTCGGAACAGTCCAGAATTACAAAGAGATGCCGCATCATGCCCAGGCGGTTCTGCTTGGTCTTCTCCTCCTGCCGCTTGCGCTTGGCCTTTTGTATTATCTCGGCTATGGCGCCGTCCAGAAGCCCGTCCTCGTCCTCCTTGATGGCCTCCCTAGGAAACAATTTCGTAAGCATCCAAAATTTCAACAAAATTCCAGGCCTTACCATGTCTTCTCGTATCCAGTCTCCCAGCGATACTCTTTCTGATCGTCGTTTTCATCGTCTGCCATGATGTTTATCGTATTTTCTATATATTTATTTATATTTTATTTACACTGCCTTTTTTATTCAATATTTATTTTAATTTATATGTGAACAAAGCTGAAGCAGGCCGGCAACTGAAGTGTGTGCACACAATTTTTGGGAAATATTAGCAGCTGAAATCAACAGAGTTGCCGCTCATCAGAAAATAATTTTGTTGTCAAATTTTTACAAATCGAATTGCAGTTTTAATACAACTTATCGTTTTATAATTGCATGTAAAATATAAATAATTAAGTGTATACATTTTATTGCATGCAATTTAATATTTTTCTTGTGCTTCTACATATGGCAAGTGTTGCCACATTGACAACACGAATTCACCACGCCGCGTGATTGGCACACAAACTGCTACCAAACGCGTACGAACGGAAAACTGCGCTACACGTGTGTTGCGGCTCTTACGACTTTAGTCAAATATTCAACAGCTCAGTTAACCATGTTAGTAAATAAAATTTATATTTTCATAAGTGAATTTCATACGAATGCGCAAAGCTATAGCACATTTGTTTGTTATTAATTTGATTGCTTGAGTTGTGCAAGTGGACATTAGTTGAGAAGCGCATGCAAGAACCGCGCTGGCCGCACTTTTCAAGCAGAACTGGCCACTTTGTTCTGTTGTACAACATTTTTTGGCATTCAGAGTTGGCGCGCGTGCAAATGTGGGCACTACAGCGCGAATTGGAAAATAAAAACAGTTAAATCTAAACTGCAGTCGATCTGTGTCGCATACTGAAATTAATTCAGCCTAAAAACATTTTTATGTGAAGGTGCGTGAAATAACAAGCGAAAAGCAACGCGGGCAGCAAGCGTGAAAAAACGCATACATAATTCGCCGCAGTGCGAGCGCAGAATGCAAATAAAATATGCTTCTAATAAATTTGTGCAATCCAGACTTTGCAGATTTTGCTTTAAATAATAAATAATAGTATATTATCATTGACTATCGGCGAATGCAACATACATACATATGTAAGTTTTTTTGTGTTTTTTTTTTTAATAAAATGGCGACTTTAAAGATAAAACTGAAATAAAGCATGCATGATGTGTATTAATAATGGACTTAAATGTTTTTGAAGCATTAATGAATTGTTTTTATGTATGTTTTGTTGTTTTCGCGCCCGGTTTGCTTATGTTATTTGCTTTTACATTTTGTGCGGGTATTCGCTGCATTTTTTCCCATTACGCTTTGTGCTCGCCTTTCGGTCTAGGCAGCAAAACTCACCGCGGCGGCTGTTAACGTTGCCACCTCGTTGCATAAACACACCACGGCACTGTACTTTTTTTTTGTTGCTCTCGTGTGTGCGTATGTGTGTGTGTTTGTGCGCGTATTTCTCACAGTTTTTATTTGTTTTTAAATTGAATAAAACACGACTAAATTATACATTTTATTTATGCAGATACAACATTCGTGTTGTGAATAATGTTGGCACAAGAATTTGCACCGACAGAAATTGGCAAACACGAAAATATCATACGAGGTAAGATAAGAAAAATTTGCAGCATTAAAAAAAAGAAAAAACCAAATAATTAATGATTCGTTTTTAATTGTCTTAGCTGCTCAAGAGTATTTGGCCAGCATGGACGTGCTCGTTTGTGGTCGCTGCTATCGCGCCTTTAACTTCATCGAGGAGTTCAAATCGCACAAGGACGAAGACGCCTGCGAGAAGGAGAACACAAACCTGAAGGAATCCATCGATACGAAGCCCCCAATCTGGGCATTTTCCCTCTGGAAGGCCACCCAGCAGTATACGCACAAAGCTAGCAATACCGCCAGCTCCTGGTCGCTCTATCAACACTGGGCCAAGCTCGATGAGAATGTGCGCGAGCCTTGGATTGTGGCCGGCAGAACAATACAGACGTTTGGCAAGATCGGCCACGCCCAGCTGCAGGATATGCCCGTGCGCATTACCAAGACCGTGGTTAGTCCCAACAACAACAACAACAACAATAACAACAACAACAGCACCGCCAACAGCAACACATCCGTCAGCCAACCCGCAAAAAGTAAGCCTCTAAATGCAACTAACAAACATTTAACTATATATATATATTCAATATTCTGTAGAAGCTGCTGGTGGCCGCCTGTCGACGCTGGCCACACAGCATAAGGACGAGAACGAGCGTCCCAGATCCAAGCCAGGCACGCCCACGCCCACAGGCACCTCCCCCGTGGGCGGCGTGGTCAGGAACAACAATCGCATTGCGGTGCGCGTGGATCCCAAGACGGAGCAGCGCACGGAGGAGGCCGTCGAGAGCATCGTGGCGAAGCGCTTCAATCCACGTCGCAAGACGCATGAATATCTGGTCAAGTGGGTGGATCGTTCGCACAATGAGAACACCTGGGAGGTGATGGCGAATCTGGAGCGCGTGCCGTACTTTCTGCAGATATTCGAGAAGCAGCTGGCACGCCAGAAGCTGAAGCGCGAGAAGAGCTTGGAGGGCTTGAAGCGCATGCAGCACGACAAACAATCGGATAAGCTGGCTAAAGCGGATGCAGCTCTGATCAGTCCACAGGCGGCAGCGGGCATTTCACCCAATTCATCCGCTGGCACATCGCGTCCGTCGCGCACGTCGAAAACCAAGGCCATGGACTCGTTCAAGCAGTGGGTCAGTGAGAGCGGCGGGGGGGAGGATTCCACATCGCCCTCGTCTGCCAATGAGGATGAATTCTCGGTCACCGAGCAGGATTGGGGCACAACGACCAGCCTTAAGCGTAAACTGAATCATACGGATTCCAGTGCCGATGGCTCCGGTCTGCATGCGTCCAACGATGCCATGGACCTGGAAGATCTAGAAGAGGATCTAATACCATCGCACACAGTGAAGCGGCTAAAAAACGGCGGCAGCTCCGTGCAGCTGAATAAGCCCAAAATACAGAATGCACCGTTGGCGGCAAACACGCTGCCCCGCATTAACGGCAACTCGATGTCCTCCCTGACCGCGCTGCTCAGCGACGCGGACGAGGCGAAGATGGGCGACATCATCTACACCGACGACAACACCAGCTCGGGCATGTTTCGGAAGCCCGATATGCCCAATACCATACAAACCGTAAGTCCTAAAGATATAATTAAGTAAAAACATTTGATTAACTTGCGTTTGGTTTGCAGAAGCGCGTGAAGAGCGAGTGTCCCGTACACTATCTGAACAACTCGGAGATGCTGGGCAACAACCGCGGCATCTTTCGCATCGACAAGTCATCACCGCCAAAGAGCAGCCCCTTGCCTGCTGCCGCCGCCACGACCTTAGCGCCTGCTACTGCCAAGCGTCTTGCCCCCTCACGCGCCACATCCAACAGCTCGCCCGTAACCGTTGCTCAACGTCCGCACGTGCTGCGCACGCCTGGCCAGCAGGCGCCCTTGCAGCGTCGTCCCCTGGGCAGCAGCAGCACGCCCAATCCCGTGCGTCAAGCAGCCACAACCACACGCCTGGGCACTCCAGCTGCTGCAGCAACCGCTGGCAATCGCCCTGTGGCAGGACGCAGCAATCTGGCGCAGCAGCAGCGTCAGGTAACCGCTGGTGGCAAGCTCGTGACGCCCGAGCAGAAGATACTGCAGCTGTCGAAGTCCGGGGATCTGAAGGTGACGCGCAAGGTGATGACACGCGATGACATCGCGGCACAGCGTGCAGCGCAGCTGCGGCAACAACGCCAGCAGCAGCAGCAACAACAGCAGCAGCAGCAGGTGCAGATACAGAAGGTGCAACAGCTGCAGCCGATGCGGCAACGCACCAAGACGCAACCGATGCAAATTGAAATGGAAATGGAACAGGAGGAGCTGCCGCAGCATCAGGCGCAGCTCTGCCCCATCACAGGCAAGCTGATTGGGCAGGAGGAGACGCAGCTGCAAATGGAGCAGGAGCAGCAGCAGGAACAGCAGCGGGAGCAGCTGGAGGCGGCTGCACAGGCGCTGCTCGGTGCCGATCAGCAGCTGCTGACCAATGAGGACGGCTCCGCGGTGCTGGTGCGGGGCGAGGATGGCACCGTCTATCAGGTGGCAGGCAAGAATGCGGAGGGGCACACCATACTCGTGACACAGGGACCCGATGGGGAGCAGCAGTTCGCCTATGTGGCCGCCGCGGAGGGGGAGGATCAGGATGTGCTGACGCTGGACAATGCGGTGGCTGAGGCTGTGGCCGCCGTGGGGCAAGGATCGGAGGCGAATGCCGACGGGGAGCACATACTGGTCAGCATGACGGAGGAGGAGCTGGCGCAGCATCAGGCTGCGATGCTGCAGCAGCAACAGGATGCGGCAAGCGGGGCAAGCGGCAGTGTGCCGCACACGGCGCAGATTCACATCACAACATCGGACAGCGACGGCACCGAGGCGCAAATACCCGCCGAAGTGGTGCAGGCGGATCTGCCCTCGCCAGGTAAAAGATAACTAATATATATATATTGAACTACGATCCATCTATATCTATATCATTCAATCCTTCGTAGGTGGCACAAGGCGCGTGGTTCTGTTGCTGCAGGATGGCACTTTCATGATGACCGAGATGCAGGAGGATCAATTCAAGACGTTAAACATCCCCACGTAAATCGCAAGCAGCATGGCAAACAACTACATTATATAGAAATATATATAGATACATATATATATATATATATCGGGCAGACTCCTAGGCATAAATGTAGCTTAAATCATGCAGAGAATTGAATATCACGTTAGCGTTCTAAGGCTTAACTGTGCACAGATCAGATCAGATATAGAACAGCATCGCTTAGACTTAAGGCACAGAAGATATAGACATTTAAACCCATCCTAATGTAGCGCTGTTAACCCATTGTATGCCAATCCAATTCATATATCGCATATCGCAATTTCCACTTGTTTGTGAAACTCTTCTATTTTGTGAATCTACAGCAAAATAAACGTGCAAGAAACCAAATTCTCTCGTAGCTAACAAACAAACAAGAAACACACACACACAAATGCAAACTTTGTGATTCTATTTTTTATCTATCATGCTAGAAATCTTGACCACCTTCAAATGGAAAAAACTCAATAAAAGCGCGCGCAATTTGGCCGCAATCAAAAATAATTAAAAGCAAAATATTCTAATTAAATTAACTCTCTGAAAATGCAGCACTTGCATTTCGAGCAGATAAAACATATATATATAAATATATATATATAGCATTAACGTTAATAAACTTCAGCAAATAAAATATACAAGAAAAACCCACTTAGAATGTAAATGTAATTATGCTAATTATGTTTATTCTAATTATTATGTATAGTACGTGAATTAAGTATTTTTAAAACTGAATGAACTCCAGCTACAGATTGCAACAGCAACATTAATTTTTAACTGATGCATAATTGAAATATGCCACAAACATTTAAGGAGTATACATGTAAAATATTAAACCCTAAACATACGCAATTTAAATTATACTATTAACAATAACAATGAAACGAAATACATGCGATTTCTGTGGACTTTGGAAATACAAAACTTAACCAGAGATTGGATTAGTAGATTATTTAATATTCAGGCCTGTTCTTAAATTTTAATTACCAGTAAATCATTTGGAGTCGGTTTCGGATGATTTATTCCGAATCGCTTTCGGAATCTTGATTCCGGATCGTAATCGCTTTCGGAATTTCCAGAATTTAAAATTTCAATGCCGAGTAAATTATTCGGAATCGTTTTGATTAAAACCTCTTCGGTGATCTGGATATATATCGAAAACTGTTATCGATATATTAATGCATAATTACTGTTTCGGAGTAGGTTTCGGAATTTTGATTCCGAATCGCTTTCGGAATTTTGATTCCGCATCGGAATCGCTTTCGGAATTTCCAGAATTTAAAATTTCAATGCCGAGTAAATTATTCGGAATCGCTTTGATTAAATCTCATCAATGATCTGGATCTACATATATCGAATAACTTTCATTGATATATTAATGCATAATTACTGATTTTCACCCTATTTAACAGTTGTTTAAGGAATTATGATTCGAGTCTAAATTATACGAATTCTGCTCGTCAAAACGATGAATTTATCAGAACAGAACTGAATTTAGTAAGCTCTATTAAAGATTTTTATTATTTTTACATTTATTTCAACTATAGAATATGATCTATTATAGCCTAATTCCCGATTTCTGCCAGCTGCTTTTGAAATTTGGCTATAAAGAAACCAACAGTGTCCAGATCTTTAACGTAGTTTGCTTCGCTCGGTCCAAAGCGTTGCATCAACTGACACTGCTGCTCATCCAGTGCTTGGGGCAGCTGCAGAGCTGGACCGCCCAGCTTGGGCGTGGCATCCACCAAGCGCAGCTGCGGGAACTTGCGCAGCGTCCAGGCGATGACCTCCTCGCACTCCGCCTCCGTGACCGTGCAGGTGCTGTAGACGAGCGTGCCTCCGGGACGCAGCAGCTGCACAGCCTGCCCCATCAGCTTGCGCTGCACCAACGGATAGGATTGCAGCACCTTGGCCTGCCTGATGCGGCAGCTGAGCTGCGGCCGATTGCCCAGCCCACTGCAGGGGGCGTCCAGCAAGATGCGATCAAAGCTGGATGAGGGAAAGGGAGGAGCTTGAAGATTCGTTTGAGGATGCTCCTGATGATCCTCTTGCTGATGAGCTTGTTGATTCGCTTTAAGATCCTCCTTCGGTTTTTGTTGTTGATACTGTTGTTGATCCTCTTCCCGATCCCCTTGCCGATCTTTCTGCTGCTTCACTTGCTCCTCTGCCTGCCACGCCTTGGTAGCATCAAACAGATGCGTCTCAATGCAGCTATAGCTCTTCAACCTCGCCTGCATGGCGCGCACACGATTCGCCGAGTTGTCGAGGGCGACGACACGCCCCACATTGCCCATTAGCTCGGCTATATGCGTGGTCTTGTTGCCAGGCGCCGCACACATGTCCAGAATGCGTTCCCCCGGCTGTGGCGCCAACACACGCACACACACCATCGAGGGCAGGTTCTGCAGGAGCCCGAATCCATCGCTGAGGTCCCCCAAAGTGGGCACGCGGCTCAGGTTGCAGCGCATGCGTACGGCGATTCCCGAGGGCGTCTGCTGCTTGTAGAGCTGATGGCGCTGCATGAGCACCTGACCCACGCCCAGGAAGGTTTTCTCTTGGCTAATGTAGCGCGTGGAGGTGCCGCGTTTGCATTGCCCCGACAAGTCGGCAAATACGTTGACCTCCTCCATTAGCTGCGTGCCCGTTTCCATGGCCAAGACGCCGGGTGCAAAGATGTGGGCACCTCGCAACAAGGCGGCGCCACAGCTGGCGTCTACAATCACCTCTTTCCGCTCAGCATCGCAGGCAACTTTAGTTGCCTCCAGCGGTGCGATGCACAACATTTCGGGCAGCTCCGGCAGTCCATAGATCCTAGGCGATTTATCGCCATAAATGTCCTGCAATTTGTGCTGCAACTTTATTTTATACTCTGCAACGCTGTTGCGCAGCGTATTAACCCGATAAGTGGTAATGCGTGGCGTCTGGCAAATCCACTCCAAAAGTTGCGGCAAAGCTGCAGCCTGAAATTTAAATTTGCCGCCATATAATTATCGATTATTTCACCACACACAAATATTATCGCAATGCAGTCTTTGGCGTTGCCCGCTCGTAGCACATGCTTGTCTTATAACATGCTTTTTTTAAATGTAAATAATTAATTTGCATTGTTTGACTTACATTAACTTTTAGTATCTCGCTTTCCAGCTGCAAACCCTTGCCCAAAAACGGCGTTTTCGGATAAAACATTTTATAACGCAGCAATCGATAGTCAGCGTGCTGTCAACAAAACTCAACACGCCGGCCTCGCTGTGGACCAGACGTGGCAGAGTGCTGCTATGGTGGTACTCTTCTAACATACGGTTGCGCTCAGCGCTCGAGCGCTTCGACGGCGTTGGTGAATTCACAGTTTTTTCAACGGCAGGTGAATTCTCGGTCAAGTTTTATTTCGCTGTGATTATTCGACATTTCCAGGCAGAAATTTGTAAAATTTCTGCTCAAATTGGTGTGCATTTGATACAATTATTTGGTGCGTATGGAATTTCAATCAAGTTTTGGGTGCATCTAATGCAAAACGCCAGATTTTTACAAAAAGCTGGCGGCATATTTTTGGATTTTGGTCATGAAAATGCAATGTGTGTGATTTTGTTGGTGTATTAGTGTAGAAATTTTGACACACGCACACATTGAAGTAGCGTGAGGAAATGGCGATGGCAGCAGCAATAACACAATCGATTGCTGTTATCGAAATAGCAATAAACTACATATTCACGTAATAGTTAAAATAATAATGCTGTAAAAATTTTAAATATGAGAAATAGTTGCTAATTATTGTTGTATTAAAAACGCTGCTCTCTGCAAATGCATATAAAAGACTTGCAATCGATAGTCACATCGCACATCTATCGATTGCAGCTGTCGTAGACAACTCTGCCATCGCCAACTTTTACATTCTTCTTCGCCGTCGGTTTGGCAGCAGAAAATTTTTATCAAAGGAAAATTTACAAAAAAGCTGCAAAGAAAACGGTAAATACTGAGTGCAAAGTGCAAAAGTTGAAAACAATATGCCAACACAGTGTGAAAAGTGTATATGAAACAAATAATTCAATTGTAAATGTTGCAAACAATGCGGCCGCTGTTTGACGAATGAAAAGAAAGAAAAAGAGAAAAAATGAGAATACGTCGCCGTCATCATTTCTTGGTACTCATACACACAAAGGCAGCCGCACACACACACACGCACACAGCGTGTAGAAATTGCATAGGGCTGTCTAGTGTATGCGTGGGCATGTCGTGCCTTCATTTCCGGTGCACAATTCAACCAAATTGTTAATTTCATGAAATTGCAAATTTTGCAAGTGCAATAAAAATATGCTGACCTTATGTTGTTTACCGAAATCGCTGCAAATGACACATTTAACACGCACACATATCATTTAGGCAACCCTAAACGTTCGTGTGGTGTGTTTGTGTACTATGACTGTTTCTGTGTGTGAGTGTATGTGTGTGTGAGTTTGTATGCAGGGTGTTGCTGCTGCTGCGGCGGCATATTAAAAAGTTGCTACGTGTAGTTTTCATTTTCTTCCACATACTAATTGTTGTGACATTGCGCTAGTTTTTGGCAATAACTGCAACTCAACATGGCTAAAATGGCGTCCAATTATTTTTCTCAGAGTACGAATTTATTGTTGGCGTTTCTTATACCAAATCAATTAAACTTTCAATTGAATTGCCTGTTAAAGTGTGTGTGTGTGCGAGTGTTGCAATTTTAGCTTATTTATGGCTAAATCTGCCATTTTATTGTTTGAAATATTCATAATATGAACTAGCAAGAGTAAATGTTTAAACAACTTTTAAAATATTAGAATTAATTTAGAGCAAAGAAAATTTAAATACGTTTTCTTATATAATTAAAATAATTTTTAAATATATATTTTAACTTTTTTTCGAATTTAACTGTAGTTTATTTATTTACTCAATTTAGCATTTTGCATTAATATATTTAAATATAATTTATCGTAAATTTAAATAAAAACTTTATTTTATATATGTAAACTTTTCTAATTTAAATTTAGCTTATTTATTTACTAAATAAGGCATATTTAGTCACTTTATTTCCGTAATTTAGCGTATTTTTCTGACAACACTGGTGTTTGTGTGTTTTCTACACACACTCTCCCCACCACACTCACACACACACACATAGAAACATACGCGCACTAGTTCAAGTCGCCGCCTCTGACTCACCACAGATTTGGAACGGAGCGTGGTGAAGTAATTCTCTTTGCATTCTGACTGATAAATCGCTGGTTTTCATAACTGTTAAATATTTCACTAACGAGACAGCAGCGACTATGAAAATCAATATCTCTTATCAGCTAGCCGCAGTAGAATTTCCCCCAAAAAAAATCAGAGTTGTTTTTGACCAAAGCAGTTTTGTTTCTATTGCTGCTTCTCTTTGAACTTTGTCAATGAACTTTCGCAAAGAGCTTTCGAACACTTTCTTTCTCGTTCGCTTGGGCAGATTTTTGTTGCTTCTATCTAACATATATATATTTTTAACGACGCTTTTCATAATTTCATGATTTCGTTTTGTATTTGCAAAAGGTATTTTTCCGGTTTAGTTACTCATCGACGCTATGGGCAGCAACAACACGTCAGCTTGAAGTTTATTGTGGCTTAAATTGAACTCGATGAACAGACCATCCAAACAGTTGCAATTAAGCAGCGAAATCTAAACAACATTCGCCTCAAACTTCACTTTTACACGCACACATAGCCTTGTGTTTAGTCAGATAATTCAATTAACTAGGCAGCAAAGAAAGACTAGAACTGTAATTATATTAATAATTTATGCCGTTTCGTCTCTTGCAGTTTCTTCACGTCACAAGGCACACAAATCGTGAACAAGAGTTGCATATTTTAACAGCAGTTGCAACTCGGATTTGAACTTGTTTACAATTCCAATTCCACGAAGAAACCGCTCCAGTAGCATAAACCTATTTTAATATAGACACGCCCCTCCACATTGAAAGACAAGCGAGAAGCGAAGCAGCACCATGGGAAATGTATTTGCGAATCTGTTCAAAGGCCTCTTTGGTAAAAAGGAAATGAGAATATTGATGGTCGGTTTGGATGCCGCTGGTAAAACCACAATTCTGTACAAACTCAAATTAGGCGAAATTGTTACAACGATACCTACCATTGGTAAGCCCTATAAGCTATATATCTCTATAATATCCTATAACGTCTTATCCTTTAATGCTTCGCTTGCAGGTTTCAATGTGGAGACTGTAGAATACAAGAATATTAGCTTTACAGTGTGGGATGTGGGCGGCCAAGACAAAATTCGTCCATTGTGGAGGCATTACTTCCAGAATACACAAGTGAGTGAAGCTATAATTGGTATAGCAGATAAACAACTTGGCCTAGATGATGTTAACAACTTGTTATGATTACACTGTGATTATTCAAAGTTAATTTTTGTTTCAAGACGGGACTGATTCAGCCAAGAATCTCTTCCCAAAATTCTACAAATTTAAAGGTTTATACGCAATTAACGCTGCTGTTTTGTTGTAATTCTCGCAGGGTCTTATCTTCGTCGTTGATAGCAATGACAGGGAGCGTATCGGGGAGGCGAGAGAGGAACTGATGCGCATGCTGGCCGAGGATGAGCTCAGAGATGCAGTCTTACTAATATTCGCCAACAAACAGGTAAGCATTATTAGAATTAAGAGGTATTAAAGCTATAAAACCCATTGTTATTATTGGAAAATCGAAAATGTAAGCTTCATTGTAGAGCTGGACTTTCATTCGTTTTAATCGATTATTTGCTCAACAATTAAATCGATTTATTTTTTATTCTATTCTGTAATTTCTTGGAAAAATTTAATGTAAAGCGCCCCAAATAAACAAGATATGTACAATTGTTGTACGCTAAATGTATAATCGGTAGCAAAAAGTTCAAATAAGTATATTTTTTTTCGATTTATCGATATAATCGATTTTAAGACATGAATCGATCGAAAATATCGACACAGCTCTACTTAAGCCTATAATGTTTGCTTAAAATGCCGCCCCCTGTTTTAGTTTGTTATTAATTGAATCTAAAACAATAATTACACATGTTTAATATAGTAATTTAAGCAACTAATCAGTTTCGTTAGCTGATTGTATAATGTTTCGCATTCCACGCGTGCGAAAACTGAGATAAGAAACTGAGTTGTAATGTTCTTGAGATAAGCATGAGAGCGTTTTGCACTCTCGCTAATTGATCTTTTTTTTTTATTAAAAATGCGTATATTTTAATATTAAACCAGTTTTGTACTACTTTCTTATAGCTTAAATAACATACAATAATTAATCATTTATAATATATATATTTATTGACTTAACTTATACTATTGACCTTGTTGGGAAATCCTGTGGATGGCACCACTTCAATCTGCTCTTTTTTTGGGGTGTTAACAATCTTGGGTTGGGATGAATATCCATTCTTTGTAGTAGAGCTGGGTTCGATCTTTGATTTAGAAGAATCGATTAGATCGAACCCTAAACGTATCGAAGCCCAGCTCTACTTTGTAGGTATTTCTATGAATGTTTTTTGGATAACATCACCAACCTTGGGCACCTTAAGATCTTTCTCAATATCTCTAGGCACATTACCAATTCTTCTGAGAATTTTGACTTGCTAACTTAACATTTGCTCTGTGTACTTTCAGGATCTGCCAAATGCAATGAATGCGGCCGAAATCACCGATAAGCTGGGCTTGCACTCACTCAGAAACCGCAACTGGTACATACAGGCGACGTGTGCAACCAGCGGCGACGGACTTTACGAGGGCCTCGACTGGTTGTCCAATCAGCTGAAGAACGCTAATCGCTAAGCGGCATAACAAACACTAAAGCAACAGCAAACAGCAACAACAGCAACAACAACAACCACAACAACAAAATAATTATACACTAACTTTGATTTAAATAAAGGAAGTAAGACCTTCACAGCAACAACAAGAGACATAACGGCATCATAATAATAAAAATGTTGCATGTGGCAACTTGAACAGCAACAGCCAACACAACTTCTATATCCATATAGAAAACTGATTTCCAGCTACAACAACAACAACACGCTAAGAAATTTGTTTAAGAATCGCAAGCAAAGATACACCACAAAACAAAACAAAAGAAGAAAACAAGTAAAAGAAATCAAGAGAAATTTTCAAAGCAGCATCCAGCATATAAAAGAACGCTATGATTTAATTTAAATTTATATAAATATATGTATGTATAATTATTTGATGTTTAAACGCAAAAATGAGTAATGCATAAAGATGAACCACCCAAGCAACACCTCCACAGCAAACAACAACAACAACAAGAATCAAGTAAAAAAAAAACAATTCAAGTATATGGTATAAAATTGTCTATTTAAGTTATTTTTGCCCTATCCCCCCCCTCATCAATATATATTTCTTTTTAATTTTATAAATATAAAAGTAATAATAATGAGAAAAAAACAAAACTGTAATTGTAATTGCTCTTTAAACAAAAAATACAAGAAAAAAACCATTAATTATTTCGTTTATATCCGTGTCGCTTGACTGCAAACAACAACAAAAAAAACCATATGCATGTTAAGAAAATGAAAAGAAACAAGAAAACTATATGAAAACGGAACGTACTATTTATAAAGGTAATTCTAAATAAAATTGAAATAAACGAAAACAACCGGCTCAACAGATTTTTATATAACAGCAATTTCTATAGCAATACATTTAATTGAAATCCACGCGCGCTTTGCTGCTGACTATGCGCAACACTGTTTGCCTGCTAGTGTGTTTTTCAACACTGTTTTGACAGGGTTGCAGCTGCCGATAACGATAACAAAATACATACAGTGTGCCGTGCCTGCTGCCAATTTACAAGCAATTTTTCAATTAAATTCATAGCAAACAAATTAAACAAAACTAGATAATATGTCGGCCAAACCAAACTCCAAGAAATCCAAATGGGCGCTGGACTTCAATGTGACGTAAGTAGCAGCAAACAGCAAACAAACCAAAGGTCTGTTTTTCATGCCCCGATTTCCTCCCTGTGATACAGCAAAAATCAAGATATGCCCTCTCCGCCGGGTTATAATCCCACGGCACTGGTCAATCAGACCGAGGTGGTGCGTGATCAGCGTCTGGTGATCAAGAAGTCCTGGGATCTGGCGCTGGGACCCCTGAAACAGGTTAGTGATAAGCTATCGATTGACGTGTCCTTTGATTAATTGCTGATTCGATTAATTGGTGCTACGATTAATTGCTGCTTCGATTAATTGGTGCTACGATTAATTGCTGCTACGATTATTTGCTGCTTCGTTTACTTGCTTTTTCGATTAATGGCTATAACTCTCCACAGATACCGATGAATTTGTTTATCATGTACATGTCTGGCAACTCGATATCGATATTCCCCATCATGATGGTCGGCATGATGCTGATACGTCCGATCAAGGCCATGTTCACCACACAAGTCACCTCGAAGATGGCCGAGGGAGCGCAGGGCACGGGACAGCGCATCGTCTATATACTGGGAAATCTGGCCAACGTCGCCCTGGCGTTATATAAGTGCCATAGCATGGGTCTCTTGCCCACCCATGCGTCCGACTGGTTGGCCTTTGTGCAGCCGCAGACGCGTTTAGAATATTACGGCGGAGGGATATCGTTTATTTAGACTGTACACACAACTACGTAATTGTAACATTTGCTTTTTATTGAGCCATAGATAAATTGTTTAAACACAAGATTATACGCTGAGTTTAATGAATATTGTCTATTTGTGTCCGGGTTTCCTTCCACAGAGTATTCAATCGTCCATTATCTTCTTGGCCTCCTTTTTAATATCGTGCGCTATTTGCTCGATGGCATTACTGAAAAATGAATATAGATCTATTACTGGATGTTGCTTAAAGAAGGTTTCAGCTACAGAATATTTGATGATTATATGGGAATGATATGATATAGCCCAAGTTTTCTAGCTCCCTGCAACCCGTCCAAATTATTTTTTTTAATATTTTCACTTACATATTTATTTTAATTGTGAAGATTTTTTTTAAATCGTGCCCTATTTGTTCGATGGCATTACTGAAAATTGAATATAGATCTATTACTATATGTTGCAAAAAGGTTTTCCTTGATGTAGGCATGAAATGATATATCCCAAGTTTTCTAACTACTTGCAAGCCAGCCCAATTATTTAAATAGATTTTTTTTTTAATATTGTCACTTAAATATTTATTTTAATTGCGAATTTGTTGGCGTGCATGCTATAAAACTTTAAATAACATTTTGGGCGAGGGAACCTATTAATTTGGCATGACTAAATGATGATTCTAAAAGGTCTTTAGCGAGTTTCTATTGGTTACTTTTTCTTGCCGTCGATCAGCTCACGAAATTTCTCATTTATGCTCTCCATCAATATTTTGGGATTCTCCATGCGAGGCACCTTTAAAGGGAAAAGTTATAGTTAAAGCTGATTTAGCTAAAATAGAACTTAAATACCTCATAGTTCTGGGATACGTATATTCCCGTGTACACGCCAGCACCGAACGTAAGCTGCAAAGATAAATAGGAGAAAAACTTGGATGAATTTTAATACATATCGAACATATATAGATATAGAGATTTGAGCTCTGCTAACCGATGAAAAAACTAGCACCCGACAAGTGGTCCACCTGGGTTTGGGTGGACACGGACAGGGAGGATTTCGATCGCAGGCGTCGTAGGAATACGAACGACGTCTCATTGCTTGCATTGCCAGTCCATACAGCTTCATTTTTCAAAACTTATTTTCCAAATATACAATTTCGATGTACTACAATATTTCTACAACGTATTCGAGTACAAATGACAATTGAAACAAAACATTCGAGTACATGTAATGTGTAGATCTATTTTAAAACTAAATAAAAAGCTGCTGAAATTCAACAAGAATTTTGAAATTATTCAGGCATTTTAAAATCTTTAAAAGTCCAGCTGCCTATAATTGCAATTTTGGGATGATATCGTTATCGAAAAGATGATATTGAACATATCAATATGGACTTAGTCGAACATATGGTTTTTGCTTAAAAATTGAATTTAAATAAACTGTTGAAAATAATTTCTCGGCTTGTTTAAATAATTAATTGTATGCATGCGGCCCATATTTTAAAATTGCAATTATCGAAGTATCGATAAATGCACTTTCACTCATTTATCTTCCCGATCAGTTAACTATATTGAAAAAATCAGCTAAAATTAAACAACAATTTTAAGCAAACTGCAATAATCGAAGCATCGATAACAAGAAGTATCTGAAATGGCCGATAAATGCACTCTCACTGATTAATCTGCCGGGCCAGCTGATTATGTGAGTTATTTGCAAGAAAATTGGCTAATATATGTTTGCACCTAGTATTTCTTTGTCACAAGACAACAACAACAGCCAGCAGCAGCAACAAAAACAAGAAGCACAAAAAAAAAACATTGAATCATCGCCATAAAAAGCAACGCTGTTGTTGTTGTTGTATTAATTTTTTTTTTCTGCAGTTGCTAAATTTCGTAATTATGTTCGCTACTTACTAGAAATTTCAGCATTGTCCAAGGATTGAAGTTGTTGTGGTTCCCCTCACGCGCCAGAGTGAGAATTAAAACAAATTCCGAAGTGAAATATTAAAAATGCCCCTAGGTTGCGCAGTTGCGCGAGAGAGAGAGCAAGAGAGCGGCGGCTATCGAATTTGTATGTGTGCGTGCGCGTGTGTGTGTATTTGTGAGCGTCGACTGCGAACAGCTGGTGAACTACGTTTTCGTTTTCTCTTCCTCTCCTCTCTTGTGCTATGCGTTTTCTCTTTTCTTTTCCTTCTTGTGGTATTATCTAATCACAAATAACTTTTATCAGCTGAACGCGTTTACGGTTAACCGCTTAGCTTTGTTGGTTTAAAAAATGTGCAATCTTTGTATAATTAATTTAAATTCGATTTATTATGTGCAGAAATGCTGCGTAGCGACGACTTTCTTCAGACGAACTGCGCGTACAGCTGATAGCAATATGTAAATTAGGCCAAAATACAAACCTGTTAGTTGCTAATGTCTACGTAGCATAAGCTTCAACATATATATATAATTATAGAAACTATCAAGAAGCTTTATGGCAAAGCAATTTTAAATTGCGCGCCTTTGTTGAAGGTCGTTGAGCAACACTGTCTGCAAATCTTTTGCTGCTGATTGTAGAGAAAATATAGTATTCTTTGTTTAATAAGGAATTTGCGTTTGGATACAAATGACATTTTAAAACCGAAATTGCACAATTGCACAAAGCTTCAACATATATGCATATAGAAACTATCAAGCAGCCAAGATTTAAAATTACGCGCCTTTGTTAAACGTCGTTGCACAACACTGTTTGCGAATCTATGCTCTACACCACAATGAGTTTTTTTTCTGTTGATTGTAGAGAAAATATAGTATTTTTTGTTTATTAATGGACAACATTTTAAAACCGAATTGCACAATTCACAAGCACAGACAAATAGTTAATATAGTAGTAAAATCATCGTTTACTATGCTAGCTTAAGACTAATTTCAACGTTTCTCAGGCCAAAACTGCAGGTCGCGTCTTCAGGTAAACAAATGCCACAATCTATAAATAGACAGAGTATTATTTGGGCTCAATTTAAACAGATATTATTATATTTACTATAATGGCTATAACGCCTAGGGCCGGCAGCACAATTGTTGCCAATTTCGCCTGCGTTTGTGCGTTGTCCATTTTGCGCTCCTTCTTCTGCTTGCGCGTCTCTTTGACCTTTCCCTTCAGCTGACGCATTTTCTGGCAATCAATTGTTTAAACATTTATTTAATTAATTCATTTAGCTTACTTACTTTTCAAACAGAAACTGCTGACGTGTTGGATTTTCAACGGGTGCGTAGGGTACTAAAAAAATACCCGAACAGCTTTGTCAACAAGTAGTTGCTGTATTCTTTTCAACACTTCTTCGCCTCTTCTTCTTTTTCTTCGTCTTCCTCTGCTTCTGTTCGACGCAAAGAAAGTGTTTCAGGTGGTTGTTGTTGTTGTTGCTTCGCACAGCTGTGCCGTGCACAAACATGACGAAGGTTGCACAGAGAGAGCAGCGTTGCCAATCTAAGCGGTTTCAGAATTCTATTAGTGCTTATTATTTATTTTAATTATTATTATTAATACTGTATATCATTCATATATTTTTTAGAATTTTTATTTTATTTAATTAAATTTATTCAAAGCTATTTTACATGAATTTTGTATTTAAAAACGAAATTAGAGAATTGTTTTTTTTTCAGGCGGCAGGCCGGCACACGAACTCAGACATGTTGCGCACTCTTTCTCTAGCTCAGTGCTCGAACTCAAGCGTGTTCGACTGTATGATAAAGTGTTGTAAAGCGTGCCAGCAGAAACGCGCGCAATTTAAATTGCATTAAAGCCTTGTACATTTAAGAAATTAATTAAATTAATAAACCATGCAAGCCGAAAAGCGTTGTTGCTTTTATTCTTACTATGCAGCAGCTAATCATTTAATTATTTTTTGTGTTATTTTTTAATTTAATGCTACATTGGGCACAGCTGCTTGTTTTTCATTTCTCTAAAAATACATTTTCCGTCATGCCAAAACAAGCGCCCACACACACATGCTATTTCTTTTTGTAATCGATACTGTGCACTGCAAAAAAAAAGAAGTTAGAACAAACTGTCTGATATTAAAGCTGCCTTGGATTGAAGTACTTCTGGCCTGTTGTCTGTCTCTGTTGACTTTGCCTTGTTGTTGTTTCGCTCGTTTGTTATTTCTTTCTAACCCATATTTCTTTTCAATTTGCCAGCGCTTTGCTAAGCTCTCTTTTGGCACGGCTCCAAGAGGCGGCGAACCAGATACTACATGCCCAGTAACTAACTGTTGCACCCTTCACCTTTAAATGCGATTTTCAAAATGTATGGGCAGTTCCCAATGGGCTTAAGGGGTCGCAGTCACTGCTTGGGTTTCCCCTTGGTACATCCCGCGCTGCACTGAGCGAAAATTGGCAAGAAAATTACTATTCATGATGCTACTTAATTTTAATCTTAATCTGTATTAAATATTGAATATTATTCGGAATATACTATATTTTCTTCTATTACATTTTACTATCCTAAAAAGCGGCCATTCAAGCATCGCACAGAAATGGAGTAAGAAGAAGAAGCATTGCAGCTACGCTTTGTATGACAGCTTTAAAAAACTTTATTTGAAATATTGGGTATTCTACCAAATCTATTTATGTAGTTTTATTAATTTCACATCCGTTGATAGGGTTTTCCTAGGATTTACAATTCATATTAAACAGATTTCCCTCGTAACTATTTTGCATACATTTTTTTTACCCAGCATTGGGCCCATTAAAACGGTTTTCCTCAGTCTGGGCCTAGGAACTCTGGCTGCTCTCTTACGCTAATTGACAGCATTCGATGCAGGCCAAGTCTTCTGGCCAGGACGAGCGCAAAATGAAGCAATAATAATGCAAAATGGCCAACTGAAAGCCGCTCTGATGCTGTTGTGGCATCATTTTGAGGCGCAACGCCCAAGACCAAGTTTGTGCATCGGTAATGAAGCATTCGCTTTGGCCAGCATTTTGGCATCTAAGTTCGTCCATTACCATAAACGGCAACTCGATCAATTTGGACACGGATTATTGGCAACTATTTAGTCGGCCATGCGGACATGCCGACGGACGAACGGCCATACGGACAGACCGACGAACGGAGGGAAGGAGGGAAGGAGAATGAGAAACGCGCCGCTCGTCGGCCGTCAGCGATTGGGCATTAAAATGGCCCAAAGCTGCCACTTGTCCAAGTCGTCAGGCTGCCGTAAATTGAGCTTTTCGTTTCGTCTCTTGTCCGCAGCCCCCGCACACTCTGCGCCCCCCTCTTTACGCCTCTGCCGAACTCTGTTCTCCTCCGATTTGGCCTGAATGTGTATGGAGCATGTCGAAAATGCATGTTTCCCGATCGAGCAGCAAACTTTGGCTCAATCTCAATCTGCGCTGAGCTTAACTCGCTTCTAGTTCTGCTCAGTTCGAACATGACATTCGACTTGTTCGTCGATCGTTTCATTAGAGATGGCAGCGTGAGCAATTCATCGAATAAAATAAATGAGCTGAACACAGTTGAATCGATATTAGAGATGTTCTGAATTTTGGGCCATTCATTTCTATCATAACATATTTGATATATCTATATTATGGAGGTTGAAAGAATATGTGTATTATAACATAAATTACTTAATCGAAAATTATGATGATAATAATTATATGTGATCTTAACTGAATTAGGTCGATTAATAATGGGATATATTAAATTTTACTGAATTATTACACTAGTTTATACTTTTAATTTAAGAATTTCACGTTGTTTTTGGTTTTATTATTATTTCAATAGATAAACTTAAAAATTGTTTTGAAAATTGATATATAAAATTTGAAAGAATTTCTTGCATAAACAATACTAAAGTTCAATATTATCGTTGATATATCAATATTTTGAAATATCGAAACATCAATATAACGATATGGCCAATATTCGTCTGATACAAATAAATAATATTTCTTTCGCATTTTGTATATCTTGTAGTAACCTAATATATTACTAATAAATTACTATAATATAACTATTCTATATGTTTATATATTTCTAATTCTCTGGCAAGATCTATCTATATAGGGTTCCATCTCTAGCTGGTGGCTTAGTTAAGAAGCCAGGCTAACCAAACTTTGTTGGCCGTTGATTGGCCACACATTGTCCAATTGCCTGTCCAATTGTCGGATGGTCGGATAGTCGGATGGTCGGATGGTCGGTTGGTTCGTCAGAGCCGCGTTTGGTTCCGTTGCTTGGCGACTCCTTAGACAGACTTAGCTAAACTCCTTATTTTGATTGCCAAGTCGTAAAATGATGGATTACCGAGTTGGGATTTATTTCTTGTTACGGTCATAATAGATTATCTTTGCTCACTCATTGTCAGAGGCTGTTTTGGAGCTTCTTCGGAGTCTGCTCCTCACTTTAGGCCTCTTCTTTCGACAAATGCTCGTTAGGCTTCTCAGCTCTATGGCCTACCGTTTTCCCCTGTTCTCCGAGGGGGCAAAGGGGGAGCCTAGAAATTTGTTCTGATGAGTTAGCTCTGGTTGTGTTTCTGTGCAGTTTAATCACAAGTCTGGCATATGATTAAGTTCATTACAGTTAACAAGAAATGCTATAAAACTTAATATTTCACCAGCGAAATGATTGAACGGATAATGCAACAAATTGTGAGTTAATTGAAAATTGCTAAGCATCTGTAAACAGTAATTTGTTATTTTATTTTAATTATTATAGTTGCAGTTCTACTGTTGAGCGGGAATTAAATCTAGGAATTAATCGGATTATGCGTAATGCAACACTGTGCATTATACAACGTTAGACAACACTGTGTATTGGGCATCACACTCTAGAGCAGCGTTGCCAATTTGGCTTAAGCTTTTAACAAATTTAATGGGTATTCATAAAAATATAAATACTCCCCTAAATATTGTATTAACCAGAATGGGCGGAGCAGATCAGTCGGACGGGCCCGACTGTCTTATACCCTGTGCCCTATATTTTTTATAAAGTTTTATAAAACTGTCTTACGCAGCGTAGCAGCAATGCTTTCTCTGCTACGTTCCCTATATGTGCCGCTTAATTGGCCGCGCTGCCAGTGAACGAGCGTGCAACGCCTGCAATATTGTTTCGCCTATAACTCCTGTGTTTATTGATCGATTTTAATGCGCTTCTCAGGAAAGTTTTATATAATAGAAGATAGTATATATACCGAATAACAACGTTCTATGTTCAATATTACGCTTGTTATTCAGTTTTTATGAATTAGGGCGTAAAAGGGGCGTGGCATCCAAAATTTGAAAAAACCCTATCTGCGCCTAATATAGACCTACAAATAACTGAAAACAGAATTTATATAACTCGATCTGTGTCTCTTAAATTGGCGAATGAATTCTTTTTATGCTCGTTGTGGGCGGAAGGGGAGTGGCATCCAAGATTTGAACTAAACTTGATCTGCGTATTGTAAACACCTTTCAGAAATGACCAAAACGGCTTTTCTAGCTCTTATAGTTGCTGAGATCGACGCGTTCAAACAGACGGACAGACGGACAGACGCACAGACGGACAGACGGACAGACAGACGGACATGGCTATATCGACTCAGCTCGTCATCCTGATCAAGAATATATATAGTTTGTGGGGTCTGCCACGCCTCCTTCTGGCTGTTACATACATTCGCACAAAGTTATTAACCCTGTTTTTCCCATTTTTCAAATGGGCACAGGGTATAAAAATATAAAAATATAATATTAATTATAAAATAAATTATTAAGGATTTGATGTGTTTCAATCTGATTCATAAAGAAGGAGGAAAATATATAAAGCTGTAATTATATGATTATTTATATATATTTTTTTTTTTAATTTTTAATTTTATTTTACTTTTTTATGGTTTGCAGTTACGATTTATAATACCTTGTACTACAGGGTATTTCAATATTTCCACAAAAAATATATACAAATTTATTTCAGCAAAAAATAAATGTATAACATTCGATTCTTACGAGCTCACTTTGTGTCATTTTGAATGATGCTCATTTGGCATCTCCACTATCAACAGCAAATGACGCTGATATCATCCACATGGCATTAGAATTTTTGTTTTGGATGAACTGGTTCGTCATTTAAATGAAGTGGTTCGTCATTTGGATGAAGAGTTTCTTATTTTGATGAACTGGCCGTAATTTAAATGTATTTGTTCATCATATGTTAAAACTGGTATGTAATTTGAATAAAGTAGATTTGAATGAACTAGTTCGTCATTCGAATGAGAGGTAAATGAGCTATGAAATACAAAATTCGCATTGCTTTGTTAAATATTTGTAATTTATTTGCCTGAATTATAGCCATAACTTTCGCATACATATCGAGGGTTTAAGCAGACTTAGCCAAGGTAGGCGGTGTAGTATTGGGGCGTGGCGACGTAGGCAGCCGCTGCGGGGGCGGGGGCGGGGGCGGGCACTGCAGCAGCTACGGCAGCAGGCTGTGCAATGGCTGCTGGGGCAGCTGCAGCTGCGGCTATGAACTTGGCAAACGCCGTTGGCTGCACGAAGCTAACGGCTCCCGCTGGATAGTAGACAATGGAGGGAGCGGGTGCGAGGGGGGCTGGAGGGGCAGCTGGCTGAGCGGGGGCCAGAGCTTTGGGCACCTCGACCTCCTCGGCGGCATCATCAAGATCCTCCTGAGCTTCGCTGTTGGCCACCAGGCGTGCGGGCTTCGCTTGCAGGCGAGCGGGAGAGGCAGCAGCAGGAAGAGGGAGAGGGGAGGCGGGAGGGGCTGGAGCAGCTGGCGCGCTATACAGCTGCTGAGGCTGTGGTGCGCCGTAGGTGCGAGCGGGAGGGGCGCTCTGCTGCGCCAACGTCGGCTCATAACGGTATCCAGACTGCTGCTGCTGCTGCTGCTGCTGATAACGTCGCTGATAAGGCCGCTGCTGCTGCTGCTGCTGCTGCTGCTGCAGCTCTGCCTGCGTCAGGCAGACGGCCAAGAGCACAATGCACACCACTGACAAAGTACGCTCCATTGTTTCGACTATTTCGACTGAACTTCGACGCTCTTTTTTTATATATCAGCAGCGCATCAGCTGCAGCTGCTTAAGATGCCAAACGCGTCTGCCACGACCTCCCCCCTACCCCATCCCTCCTCTCCATCCCTCCCGTGCTACAAGCAGCGGCAAAACAAAATTGACATTGACCCCAAAAATAAAATATTTCTCCCCTCGCGTAAAACTAATTGAATCGTTGCATTTGCATTTTGCAGTTTGCGTTTGTTTTGTTTTTGCCTTTGCTTTGGCTTTGGCTTTGTTTTTGTTTGTGTTTTGTCGACGATGATTCGCTCATAACCCAAATCCGTAAAGCTCAATTCGATATTCAGCCTGAAACCCCCAAACATTGCAGCGCACAGGGGCGTAGTTGGCACAGGGATACTAAAGAGGGGGCTAAAAAAATCAGATTCTCTATCTATGTAAGTGTTATATAAATTGTTATGAATTTCTTAGTCTATTCCATCAGTAAATAATCTTATATTTATTTATATTACTTTGTAGTTATTTATTTATTTAATAATTTTAATAAATTCATTATTCTATTGAAGAACCTTTATTATTTATTTATTATTTTATTTCATATATGTATTATTTTATTACAATTTATTTATTTAAAAAAAATACACGAGAAAAATTGAACAAATTAAATTTGGACATAAAATTGAATTAAAATCAAAAATCATATAAAGAGTAATAAAGCTAATTTTAAATTACCATTATTTAAATAAATTTTTAGAAAACAACTAAATTAAATTTATGAAAACTTTAATGCATTGAGAATTTGTTTTAAGTACATATATTGATGCTTTAAAACTTGATCTAATTTTATACATAAAATTTAAGCAATCATAAGTTTCTAAACTCTACATTTAATTTATGTAAGTGTCTGCATTAAATATATTTTAATCACTATAACTAACAGATAATTTTTACTTATTTACAACATCACTAATGTAAAGTTTTACATATAATTTTTCTGAATTTTAAATCCCCTCCTGCACGCCCCTGTTCAACTGTCAGTTGCAAAGTTGTCATCAATATGCAATTGCTGTTCTAACATTTTATTGAACTCTTTTTTGTCAGTTTTTTTGGCTCGTTGCCCACGTGTCTGAGCTGGGGAGCTGTGTACTCGTATTTTGTTTTTTATTATTTGTTTTTTGGCATTTTATTTTTATTGGCTTTGATATGCGTGTTCCCATTGAGTGGTGCGATTTGTGGTACAACTTGTAGTTAAGTCACGTTCATTGTAACACTATAAATTAGCCTATCTGTATCTGACATGGGGCACATGTAGCTGAGTCTAGGGCAACATCGAATGCAGCTGTAATCAAAATAAATTCAGAAATTAATCCAACTACTTGAATGGGCACTGCACAATGAACTCAAAACAAGTGCAAGCATTTGAATGTGCGGTAATACCTAAGCAAAAGGTATAAGAGAGCTAATTTATTGTAAATAAAAAAATAATATTGAATAAAAATTTAGCAAATAAACACTTGAATTAATTTCAAAAGAATAACATAAAGATATATCCATATATATTTATTTTTTAGTATTTGTTCAACATTTGAGGATCTTTCGAAGGGTCAAACATTTTACTAATCATTAAGAAAAATAACTCTTAACTTAAGCAAGTATTTCTTAAAGTATTTCTTCATATTTTCCACCCAGATTTACTTATTGATTTTAAACATTATTTAAAAATTTTGATACAGTTTTCATTATACCGAATGTAATCTTACTGCAGGGTCTTCTGCGCACCGTTGCATCCGACTGTAACTCTCTCATACTACTCTGATTAGTTGCACTCTGCTTATGCGCTTGCTTTTCCCTTTTTCGATTACGAATCAATATATTTGATTGCAAACTAATCGATAGGCAGTGTGAGCAATCAAATTAAATGCAGTTTTTCAACGCCCACTAAATTAATCAAAGCTGAAAATCAATTAACAAAACTGCATAAATTTGCAATTTGTTTGCCCATGACAAAAGTGAAAACGCCTCGAGGCAGTAAAACATAGGTTTTGCCACAACTTCAATTGAAATCCGCAACGACCGCTAGGATTAGATCCATTTAGCAAAATATTTACAGCAATTTCAATGAAAAAAAAAAAACAAAAAAATAATAATAAAAAATTGAAATGCAACCCATAAAGTTAATTGAAGCAATTCATTTGCTGAATTACATTTGTTTATAGGCCTCGCTATAGACCAGCTTTTAAGGCCAACTGAAGAAGCCGTTGCTGTCGCTTTTTATTTTGTTTCTCCATTTTTAATTTCTTTTTTTAGTTTTTTACTGCACGATGGGGGGCAGCTCGCAATGGCAATCGCAATCGCACAGGTGAAATCCAGGTGGACACGGACATCTCGGACATCCCAGTGGTTGGTGGCAGTCGCGGCCATCAGTTTATGGGCCATAAGAGAAAACCGCAATGTCGCCGAGTCATTTAGAGCCGTTTAGCTTGGCCCGATGTCAACTGGAATACGCACTGCTTAGAGGTTAGGAGTTAGCGGAGGCAACTGTACTTTTAGTAAAACTTATTGGAAGGCAGAGTTGATTTATCAAAGCTTCCGAATTAACCAAAGCATTCCTGATGTATTTCTTGGTTTTTCTCCGAAAGGAAAACATAGTTTTATTAAGTAAAAAGTTAGATTTTCATAGAGGTTAGGAGTTGGCTGAGACAACTGTACTTTTAGTACAACTTATTGAGAGGCAGAGTTGATTTAATAAAGCTTCCCTCTGATCTACAGCCTTCCTGCTGTATTTCTTAGTTTTTCTTCATAAGAAAAATAGACTGTTTTATTTAGAGCTATTAAGTTCGCATTTTTTAGAGGTTAGAAGTTAGTGGAGGCAACTGTACTTTTATTAAAACTAATTGAGAGACAGAGTTGATTCATGAACTTTTTCCGTTTGATCGCCAGACTTTCTGTATTTCATAGCTTTTCTTCATATAAAAATCATAGAGTTTTTTTTATAGAACCATCAAGCAATTAACAGTTAGCTGAGGTGACTGTACTTTTGGCAAAACTAACGAAAAAGCAGAGTTGAATTGAATTATAAACGCATCCGACTGATCTGCAGACTTCTTGCTGCATTTTGGACTTTTTTCTTTGTTAGAAAATTAGATAGTTTTATTTATTCTTCGTATGAAAATGAGACAGTTTTATTTATAACCATTAAGCTAGCTTTATTTTAGAGGCTAGGAGTTATGTATTTTAGGTGTGGCAACTGTACTTTTAGTACAAATAAGATAGAGGAAGAATTGCGTTTTAGAAGTCTTTTTGATAGTTTGATTATTTTGTAATTATAAAAGAAGATAGTTTAATTTAGATCTAGAAACTGTAGCTTTAATAAATTTAGGAAACAGGGAAAAATGGAACGAACAAACGTCCGACTGAACACCAGCCTTCCTGCTGTTTTGTTAATATTTTTTTGTAATTTATTTTCTTATAATTCCAAAGAATTTAGTTTGTTTTAAGGTTCAGGTTAATTGTAATTCTTCTGAATAACATTGCATGCATTACTGTGAAAAATGTTCCGCATTTAAACGCATCATAACTTGGAAATTAATTTCCCTATGTGAATATGCACCTCTTGAGCAATTAGGCAAACAGATACTAACGAGTTTGCATGGTAGAAAATTCTAATCTGCATTACAAATGCCATGTTCATTTGCAGCAAATTGAAAAATAGAAAATGCTGCCAGTTGGGAGTTCCTGGAACTGCAAACGTCCATTAGAAATAGGCGAGACATTCGTATCTATTGCGAAAGGTGGAAGAAACTAGGCGTCATATTTCAAAGGACAGACGGACAGATGGACAAACGGCTACGCATGCGTTTCAGTGGCTTCTGTGGGGCCCAAGGGGGCTGCAAGGGGAGCTGCAAGGGGAGCTGAAGCTGCTGTTTTGAGCGTGTTTACAATTAATTTTCGCCCAGACCAGAGCGAAACCAAAACCAAAAGACCGGATCGGCCAAAAGGCAAAAAAATTTCTCTAATGCTTGTAGTTTTTGCATAAGATTTCAGCTTGGTGTGATTTATTTTTGCTTTTAGTGTCTTTTATTTTATGATTTATGCAGACTGCAGACCCAAAGCCAGCTCCATTCTGGCCAAGATCTGGATCTGGATGTGGATCTGGCTCTTGGGCAGCTTCTGCAAACTGCAAACTGAAAACTGAAAACAGGAAAATGGACTTTGGCTTTGGCATTCGGTGATTTTTCATTATTTTCATCGTAGATCAAAATTAAGTGATTTTAATGATGAAATTTATTGGCGCATTTATTTGGAGTTGATTCCCTGCCCATATACCATGCTCAACGCTGACATGTGGGGTCCAAAGGCCCCGAGGGCGCAATAATAGCAATAAATACTATATTGGACATGTGACAGATTTTATTTGATGAATATCCGAATTGGTAAACAGACTGCAGGCTATATAAAATAATAAAAAAGAGTAGTAAATTTCAGCCAACTTTATTTGCTAGAAATTCTGCAATTTTAGATATTTTTATAGTTTACTCTATAGTTTTCTTGCTTGAGAGTGCGTGCTATAAGCACATAAGTAGCATGCGATTAATTTTAAATGGAGGGTTGGGCTTTTTGCATTTTGTTGCTTCATAATTTTATTAATTGTTGTCTGCGGGTTTTTTGTCTGCAAATTTATTTATTTTACATTTTTATTTCGCTGTTGCGGTTGGTCGTGGTCTGGCGCACATTTAATATATTATTTATGATTATTATTTATTTGTTTTTCAGTTGCTGCTCCTAGGGGCTGCATACAAATGACGCAGGCAATCAGTTTTATCATTAATTAAAATTATGGATTAAAAACGCAATAATTATAAATTATTATAGCAGTAAAAGGCCTACATTTTAATGTTATGCAAATGCTACGGAATCTTGCAGAGGAATGGGAAATAAAGATAACAGAAATTGGAATAAAAATAAATTAAATTAAGAATGAATTATAATTTCGGTTTAAGCCTTAATAAATACAAACTAATTTTAACTGATAAATTCATGTATGGAATTACAATTTTAAGCTGAAAATCGCAGCTTACTTTAATCTAAAGAATTTATATTTTTCAGATTAATTATCCTGACTATCTTCATGACTATCTGATAAGCAATAAAAACCTATGAAATACTTGCAGCAACAAGTCTCCTTAGATAATAAATGGCTGGATATCAAATACCCTATGATATGAAGAAAAAACTCTTGTCTTTCTTATACAGTAAGCCATGATTTGCAATAGATACCATTTATAGACGGAAGAGCGCAAAAAACTGTATTCATAATTAGCATTTTTTCTGAACTCTGCAGTTGCATTCCTCTTGTCATGATTGTGCTCATGTGCTTAAGCGTAAACAATTAATAATGAAATTGTTAATAAATGACTCTTTTTTCCTGTATATATATAAAATGCTTTTTCTACATTTATATTTTATATAATTAATGCAAAGACAAAGGCAACAAAGACGCAAGAGGCGAAAAGGGAACCTTCAGTATACCATCGATAGAGTAGTTTGCCAATAATCTAAAGTCTAGACACTTGAATTGAGCCCTCTCTTGTGCTCTTATCATTCAGCTTTTTGTCATGCTTCATTGCTATAGTTCAGGGACTATCGGAGAGAGGGACCGATTACAGTCGAAGAGTCTATATATGAGATAAGCAAGAGAATAACGCTAACAAACGTCTGCTTTTGTTTAACAGCTGCTTGAGTTTTTTTTTAAATATTTCATAAAATAGAGGGTATTATGCTAGTTCGGCATTGGCCGTCTTACTTTAATTAGCTGATTTTACAGACTTCACCTGCTGCTGCAGCTAATCAAGTTAAATTTGTAATGAAATCTGGTTCAGGCAGCACACATTTGCTGTCTGCCAGATAAATCGGGTTAATAACTTTAAGAAAAGTCACACAACTGTATGTAAAAAGGTATAAGCGACGCTAAGATATCCTATAAAAAATAATATAATAGAAATAGTATATTACAAATATATAAAAAGTGGAATTTTTACACTAAAGCCTTTTTTATCCTATTTAAATAACATAATTAAGCGCACACTACCCAAAATTAAGAAATTCATCTATCCGAACCTTGTCAAAAAATAGGCTTAATTTTCTATTATTGAATTTGATTTAATTTACATATTTAATTTGAACATTTATTATTTGTTTAAATCAAACACAACTATTTTTTCGAATCTATTCAAATTAATTTATTAAAATATACATTTTAATTTAAATATATTTTAATCGTATTACTTGACAACTATTTTTGTAAATTTATTTTCATCAATTTATTTTAATAAACATATTATTTTAAATATATTATTTTAGCTTTAATTTATTTGATTTAATTGTTAGATATAATATACCCTTTTCAGCTAATAAATAAAATTTTGCTAAAATAAATCCTTTGCGTGTCTGCAGCTAAAATGCCCCTTTGCATTTGGCTTTTATGTGCCCAAATGAGTTTCGCTTTTGATAGCTGATAAAACGCCAAAGACGGCCAAATGAGCAGAAACAAATGGGAAAAAGCCAAAGAGCCAAAAATGAAACTTCCAATTCCTGACGCGCGTCGTGTGAATTACGAGTTTTGCATTTAACTAACCTTGAAACAATTTTGTTGTTGGTTTGTTTGTTTGCTGCTGCATATGCAAAGCTGCAACCCCCACCCTTCCCCCTGCACACCTGGCTGTCCTACCTGTCCGAAAGTAGCATTTCGAAGTGGAGTCGCCTGTCTGCAGCTGAAATTTGATATCTGGCATAGCAACAACTGCAACCTGTTGCCTGATTTGTTGCATGTTGTTGCTGGCAATCAACAGCTAACAAACAGCAACAACAACTTGTTGTTTGTCGCCAAAAAATATCGGCGTTGTTGTTGCTGTTGTTGTTGGTGGTGGATGTTGTTTTTGGATGTCTTTGGCCCACGTGGTGTCATGAACCCGCCAATCCAATTTCGAGTGAAAACTAAACAAGGCATTTTAAGTTCGAGAGAAGTGAAATTTTTTTTGGGACATGGAAAGTCGTGGGCTGATTTTCTCACGATTCCAGTTAGAAATTCGTAGTAACTGCCATGAATTTTATTTAAATTTAATAGTAATTTTAATTAAATTATTTTATTCAATATACATTTAATTTGTTTACTTATATTTAATATCTCATTTTTTATTTATTTGTAATAATTTATTTGTAATTGATTTAATAAATTTATTTCAATTATATTTTTTAATTCATTAACATTAAATAATTGTTTTTCTTATTTAATTATTGTAGTTTAAGCAATTTTATTTACTTAATTTATTTTATTATATAATTTACTTAATTTAAATATAGCTAATTATTTTGCACTGCACTTATAAAAGCATTTAATAAATAAAATATAAGTAAATTTACAAAACATAAACAATTAATTAAAACAAAAATGTATTTCAATTTAATAGCTTAGAAAAATATTATATTATATATAAAATATATTAATTTACTAAATATAAAATAGAAACAACATATAAAATTTAAAGAATTAAAATAATATGGGTTTTTAGATGGCGCTCTTGATTAGCCGACAAAGGCGGCAAAAAGCGCAGCTGCAACACCCCGAATACAATAGCACCAAAGCCTTTAATTAAAAGCCAAGTGCAACAGAATGATGCAAAGGCGGATGACGATGAAGATGGAGATGAGGAAGTGCAGCAAAGCGGAAACAAGAAATGTCACGAGAATAAAATGCAGTCTTGGCACGGGCTGTCGCAATTGGTATGGCTTTCCTTGCATGGTAGGGTACTACATAGTATAATGGTCGGATGGTTTGGATGGTTCGGATGGTTCGGATGGTTTTGTTTGAATGTGTCGGATGGCTGGGTGGTGCTCTACTGGCGCGTCTCAAGTAACAAAGCTACAGCTCGAGCTGAAGCAGACAAATCGCAAATCACAAAAACCAAAAGCCACAGCAGTCGCTGCTGGCAACACTTGAGTTAACACGAGTGACACGTGTCAAGCCAAGGCCAAGTAAAGTGGCTAATTAGCCCCAGAGAGCAGGGGCTTACGGCCTTACAGTGGGGGTCTCAGATTCGACAAATATGTTATTCATAAATGTTGCCAAAAGTTTGTAATTCACAAATTAATAATAATATTGTAATATGGTTTCTTTAATAACTTCCATGTTTATTAAACGAATTCAATGCGCTTTTTAGTATAGATAAATAATATGGTAGACAGTATATATTCCGAATAACAAGATTATATGTTTAATATTACGCCTGTTATTTAATTTTTTTGATTAGGGCTTAAACTTGATCTGCGCATGGTATACACCTATCTACACTACAAAATTGACTGCTCTAGCTCTTATAGTTTCCGAGATCTCAGCTTTCATATAGATAGACAGACAAATAGTACTAAATCAACTTCACTTTTCGCCCTGATCAGGAATATATATTTACCTATAGGGCGAAGCCTCTCTTCGCTCGAACGCCAACCTTCGGATGGGTTAATTGATGTAAAACTTTAGCTGGCCTAACTCTCGCTGTCCAAACTCTCGCTAGCTCAACTTTCGCTATCCTAACTCTCGCTAGCCCAACTCTCGCTGGCCAAACTCTCGATAGTCCTACTCTCGCTAGCCCAATTCTCGCTGGTCCAACTCTCGCTGCCCCAACTTTCGCTGGCCCAACTCCCTCTGGCCCAACTCTATAGCCCCCTACTAAATTATCTACTTATTTATTTCCATATTTAATGAAAGTTGTGTACAAAGTTTTCAACATACCGATTATAAATTCAGTTTTATCTGTACACATTGGCCAAGCCTCTAATCGGTTTGTAGTTCACGCCCCCATATGCCATATGTATCATTTGGGATTACCTGCAGCCGACAGCTCGAGCATTTTGCTGGCACTGGGAATGAGGTTGGGGCTGCTCTGGTAGACTGAGCAAAGGGGCCTTATCGTGGCAAGCAGCTATTAATACAATTATGTAAAACAGAATTCCAGTTGCAGAATGGCAAACTGAATGTAATTTTACAATTATCGCATGTAGTATGTTGCAAAATTCCAGCAACTTGTTATGGATTGCGCCGCAGCCCCCGTTTATCCATCCAGAGAATTGTTTGTCAGCACGCAAAGAGATCTTTTCATGCCTCCTCTGAGGAGCTGCTCTCTCAGCTGGCTAATTGAAAAAACGGCATGGCTTGGCCTTCTTCGACTCTTGGCCGTCTTCGACGTTGAGTTTTTCAATGTGTGGTCTTATCATTGACAGTTGTCAGTGCCTATAACTGACACCTAACACCAGGCACCATTTATGCCTCCGTGCCTTTGTCTCCTCCACGCCCCTTTTTCTCGTGTCATTTTGTTTGATGCAATAGTGCGAAATTCTCTTTGACGTCATTTGTCAGATGATTTGGCCGAGTCGTTCGACTGGATCTCTTTCGCAGTTGAAAGCCTGAGTGGCACCAGATTAAAGATAATGCCGAGCCAAAGCGCCAAGAGGCAACTCTGATGGACATTATCCACAAGTTATGCAAGCTGTAAGCAGACACACACTTAGAGCAACTTGAAGCTTTGGCTTAACTCTGAAGCTGTAAGCTTGTGTAAAGTGCAGCTTAAGTTGTTGGCTTTGGGATAAATTTTATAAACTTTTAAAGCTTTAAACAAGCTGCAGCATAAGCTTTTAAGCTGCTTTAGATTATTATACATACGCTTTGCATTACTTGAAAATATTTAAGAATTTATTTACCTTATCTTATCATTATTTAGCTTTAAAGATGTAGCTTGCGTAAATCGGATTTTAAGTGATTGGCTGTAGAATATACTTTACAAACTATTAGAGCCTTAAACAAGCTGCTAATTATGCTTTTAAGCTGCTTTAGATAATAATAACATAAATACAACAAACAATATACAACATACCAAGCTTAACATAGCTTGAAAATATTAAAGAACTTATTTTTAAGCGTATCGCAGATTCAAGCTTTAACTTAATTCAGAATCTGTAAGCTTTTGCAAAGAAAAACTGAAGTTGTCGGGCTTGCGATAATATTTATGAAGCTTTAACATAATTTATATTTTTAAGCTTTTAAAAAGCTTTTCAGCAGCTTTAGACAATTGTAAATGTACTTTCGGTAACTTGAAAATATTGAATAATTTAAATATCTTAGATTTACTTCTATTAGCAACTGTAAGCTGCTTTGTTATTGTAACTTTTATGTAAGCTTTTGATCCATTGTAAAACTCAGTGCATAAAAATTGCTTTAAACCGCAGTAATCATTAAGAATCTACGTAAACGTGACTTAGACTTTAAAACAGAAATGTGGCTACTGCAAAAGCTGTTGTAAACTGAAGTTTAGCTACTTTTGAGCTGAAAACAGCTAACCGGATTTGCGCACAAAAATCAAGCCATTATATATGCGAGTAATCACAATTGGGTGCGCCCATAATCAGCCAACGATTGTCTACGATGGGTTCTAGGGGCGTGGCGGGCATGGGGGGCGTGAGGGGCAAGACTGGGCATGAGCATGACAGGTGATCGCAGGTGATCATCAGCAGATGATTTTTTTCTTTCTTTAGATTTAAAAGCTGCGTCATTGATTGACTGCAATTGAAGTGCTCGTCACGTACAACTCTGGATACAGCCGACAAAACCAGACAAAGACTGCAAACTGCAGACCAGGCCAGGACCCTAGAGACTACACTGCGCGATCAAAAAGGCAATGCCAATTCTATATGGATTAGAACCTAGTTGATGGTGTTAAATTTTATGGGTATTTCTGTCAGTGTGCTGGGCTAGAGACTAGAGGATGATGACGACAATTGCGCGCTAATTATCGCCTCATGCAATGCAGAATGCGTGAATTGAATTCCCCTCGACAATGATGATGGATGGCTGAATGGCTCTGCACACTGGGCTAACTACTTCATTTAGCTGCTCTCTCTCTATCTCTTTTCATCTCTCTCCCTATCTCTCTCTCTCTCTCTCCTGGCTCTTTCTTTATAATCGCTTTGCACGGATTTGATTTATAGCGCTGCAAAATTAAAGTTGCGCACACTTTTGTTATGGACAATGAATTGCAGGAATGCATTGAAGCCTTCTGTAGAGACCCGGGAGTACTACGAGTACTGCAGGTAATACAACGATTAAGTGGTTAGCTCATTAGCCTCAACAATGCGTTGGTATTTGGGTTAGAGTCTTTCTCTCCCTCCTGTATTGTTTGCCAACTCACGCTACTAACGGTTAACGATCTGAACCTTAAGCCTGGTGTTTTTTTTTTTTGGAAGAGAATCTGCGGAGATACTAATTAGTAGCGGGAAATTTTACTAAGGCTAATAGGCATGTACATTAAGTAGACTTTCTCGCAGATTCTTGCCATAATGATCGAAATGTTATTGATGACTTGGGCATTCAGCAGATTGAAGCAGAATATCTAAGGTTTTCTTGTTTTATAAAGCTTAAAGTTCTTTGAGGAATGTAAACATTAGGTAGACTTTCTTGGGGATATAAAATAAATATATATTATTTCGTTAAATAATCGAAAATGATTGAAAAGATTCCGATCTTTTTTATCAATAAATGAATTGAATTTATTAATTATAATAATTTAATATAAATTTACATTAATAAATTACGATCTTAATATCAATTAATAATCACAATTAATTTATTATTTAATTTGAATAAATTTGAATACATTTCGATCTATATATATCAATAAATGATCAGAATTTATTTATTAATTTTTAATTTACACAAATTCCGATCTCTACATCAATAAATGATCCTAATTTATTTATTGTCAATATAGAAAATCTGTTATACCTAATCAAATTAGTTATTAAATTAAAATCAAAGAGAAAGACAACCCGAATCAGATTAAATTAGAGAAGGCTTAGGCGTATAGGCGTTTTACAATCAATTTCTTATCATAAAATTAAATCGAAACTGCCAGTATTATAAATCATAGATTGCATAGAAAATATAAAAGCAGTTTTAACCATATTTTCCAACTAATTAATTATTTGTTAGGCTCGTATCTCTGCCCAGGCCATGTGTAATCTTGGCCAATTATAACTATCGGAGAATTATCTGGCTGTTATCAGTCTGCATCGATTTATCAATCGGAGCTGTAGCTGAGGATGAGGATGAAAATGCATTGAAAACACTGCAGATGCTGCTTGTCCACTTGGCCATCAATTGCCAGCGTTAACACTCTATCAATATCTCAGGGATGGGCAGCGGCATTGGCAATAGCGTCTTAGGAGGCGGTGCGCTTGGCTGGGCGGCATCAAAGCGAATCACCGCCGTCTGATAATAAAAGAAATAAAATAAAATAAAACCAGTGAGGAAGGAGCAGATCTGCGGAGCGCAAGACTACAGTCGGACATAACCGACAGCAGGAGACACTGTACTTTTGTGTACTTGTATAATAGACGGACAGTCGCACAAATTGCATGTTGCATATCTTTGCTGTTTCTTATCCGATTGTAATGCAATTTGCAGCATCAATGAAGAATGCAATACGCTACTTACATGCCAAATTACAAGTCTGATCTCTTTCTAGATCGGAGGCTATTGTATTTTTTTGCGATTTGCTGGAGAAGGAAGTATATAATAAATATTAAAAATCTAGAACAAAATTGATCTGCGCACATTATAATATATAATATATAACAGGAAAATATATAATATATAATAGAAATATATAATAGGAAAACCTACATACCTACCAAAAGTGGTATCCCTAGCTCTTATAGTTTGCGAGATCTAGGTATTCATACGGACAGACGGATGGACATATAGACATTATAGACTTATCCAATCGATCTGATCATGAATATATATACAATAAAGCCTTCTTTCGACTGTTACAAACATTTCATATTTGTACTAACTTAATAGACCCTTTTGTGCTTTTTCAAAGTACAGTGCCTAAATAAAGTGCAGGTGCCAATGAAGAAGAGCAAAGAGTAGAGAGAGAGAGAGAGAGAGACAGCAAGAGAGACTGGGAGAGATGCCGCGGGTCTGCGATATCGGACGTCTCGGCAAGATCAGAGCCGGAGCGTGTCTGATAGTGGATCAATTGCCGTTTTGGCTCCACCTTTTTGCTGCCTTGGCTGTGGCCAGCCGGCAGCGTTTCTCCCGCTTAATTGACGCCTTGATTTGCAGCCAACGATTGCTCGCTTTCAACATTTTCCACCAACTTGCTTTTCTTCTCTCTCTCTCTCTCTCTCTCTCCCTCTCTGTCTCTCTCTCTCTCTCTTTCTTTATCTCTTACACTCCATGCGTTTGCTTTCTATTGGCAATTAACAAAAAACACAAATCTCGCAGCAAAACTTATTTTGAATTTATTTACATATTTGACAACAGCCACTTTGATTATTTTTATCATATCTTATTAAGTTTCCATTCAGCTGACCCACTTTAAAATTCAATTCTATAAATAAACCTCATTCGATGGTTGTCCAATTTGATATCGCTTGATTTTCCAACCGTTCGTAAGCAGCAGTCGTGGCCGAGCGGTTAAGGCGTCTGACTAGAAATCAGATTCCCTCTGGGAGCGTAGGTTCGAATCCTACCGACTGCGAATGGATTTGATCTTTTTTTTTAATTTGTAAATAAAAAACAAATTTGTTTATTTAATTATGTAAATTGCAAAATTTTCAATTTTTTTCATATATTATAAAATTTACATATTATATAATATAAATACATATATGGTTGACAGAAATAAATAACAGAAATTGTTAAATGAGGCAAATATGCGAAAACTAAATAAATATTCATATAATAAAATTTATAGAAACAATCCTAATCCTAATAATAAATTTATAATTTATATATTTTTATTTAATTTATGTTATATATGTAAATAACAAAAATTGTCTAAGGAATTAAATAAAAATATGCAAAAAGAAAGACAAAAATAACTCTGTTTTGCCCATACTTTGATGGGTATAATATATACAAGCATTTTGATTATTTTACAAATATTATTATTTTAATAACATTTATTTAAACCTCATTTGTATTACTATTATTTATTATTATTATCAAAATATTTTCGATTTTGAGAGAGTTTTAAATTCATAATAGATGTACTTATAAATAAAATATAAAAATAAGAATATTCATCATTAAATAATAAACTATGTATTAAATCAAATTTAAAAATTGTCCGTTCCATATTTTCGCTGTTTCTTATCCGATCGAAACGAAATTCACAGGGTCAATAGAGAATGACATAAGTTAGTTACGTACCAAATTACAAATCAATAGCTTTAAAACTGTGGCTACAGCAGCTTTTTGCCGTTTACGGGGGAAGGGGGGGAGGTATCCAAAATCTAAAACAAACTCGTGCTGCTTACTGAATAGGGGAACCTGAATCCTGAATATGGTGTCTCTAGCTCTTATAGTTGCTGAGATCTAGGTGTTCATACAGACGGACAGACAGACAGACGGACAGACGGACAGACGGACATGGCTATATCGATTCGTCTTGTTGTCCTGATCAAGAATATATATACTTTATGGGGTCTGCCACGCCTCCTTCTGCCTGTTACATACATTTCCTCTTTGCACTAAGTTAATAGACCCTTTTTACTTTTTTAAAGTAAAGGGTCTAAATATCGATCTTAAGCTAACTTTTATTTAA
>JAWNNJ010000283.1:0-78534 GCA_035045125.1 Hypselothyrea guttata
TCAAATATAATAATATATAATATAACGAAGGCAAATTTAATTTAATATTTTAATCTATTCTTTTCCCCAGATTTTCTTATTTTTTTTTTATATATTTAAATTAAATTTTATTTATTTTTAATTTCAATTTTATTATTATTAATATTAATTTGTAATTGAATTTTTCTCAACCGACTGGTCTTAGTCGACACTTAAATAAATAAATAAATAGCAAACTGACACGAGCGCATGGGACGGAGAAAACGAATAAGTCCGTGCTCTCAGTTTAAATGTCGGAAGCCGACTGACGTGCGTATAAAGTGCGTTCTATACAGCTTCAAGGCGGCTGTTCGGTTGCGTGTTCGATTCGCACAAGTTGCGTGTTGCCGGGACGCGACCTTCAAGATTTTTGTGAAACCACTTTTTTGGCTGTTTGACGCCCCTATGTATTTTCGACAACATCCAAAATGTGCATGAATGAAATAAATTTGCTTCTGTAAGCAAATCAAAACTGTCTAAATAAATTCCTCTGTCTTCAGTAGTCCGTAGAGCTCAATAATATCGATCAATTCTGTGAATTTCATCAAAATCGCTGCATAATTACATACATAGAGATCAGAGAGCTGCATCGGGTATGTTCGAGCCTGCTCGATCAGACCTTGCGCAAACCATTCACAACTCAGCACAGGTCGTCGCAAAAACAATCACGAATGAGCAGCAGCATAATCCGAACCGAGTTTGATGATTATTGATTATTTGCTGCTGCTGCGTCGTGCGTGCACTCGGCTGTCGGCAGCGATGGCTCAGTGGCCGCCTTGGCTGATTCGCGTTCGGATTCGGACATGGGCACGGGTACAGTCACCGGCGCTTCTGCTAGTGCCGGTGTCGCCGATGCCGCGCTCTCGCGAGTGTTAACGAACGACGAAGTCGGGACCCGACCAACATACTCTGCCATCACCAGTGGACCCGAAGCATGCACTGCTTTGCCGACGCGGCTCTCGTCGTCGTCGGTTTCAGTGGCGTCGCTGGCGTCCACTACTTCTTCGTCATCGCGAGCGCCGCCGTCGCCGAAGCGCGGCCGCGTATCGCCCAACGCGTGCAGCATGCAGTCGTCAATGTCGGCCATGTCGCTCAACGCGGAGGATGCTTGGAACACCACATCCGATGATGAGGAGCTAGCTCAGCTGGCCGATAAGAACGAGGGGCCGACTCCATCGGCGATGTGCACACAACAATCGTCATCATCCAGCCAATCACCCACTGTCATCACCCAGGTAAGGGTAACCCGATCGGCCGCTGCCGCTTCGGCTCTGCCTTCCACTATCAACCCCATTGTCATCACTTGTGGTCCCTCGTTGTCGCCGGCGCCAAAGCTCAAACCTCCCCCAAGCCGCCGTTGATCTGGACAGACGTGTCGATCAACGCCTCCATCAAGTTGCAGTTCGACATCTGCTGCCGCAACGTCGAGGATGCCTACGTGCTGGCGCATCTTGGTGGAAGGACGCGGGTAGCGGCCAGGACGCTGGTCATCTACCGCCGACTGGTGCATGTGCTCGACAACAATCAGGTCGGCTATCACACATACCAAGAGCGTTCCAGCCGCAGCCTGCGCGTTGTGGTGCGAGGGCTGCACCCCACGACGCCAGCAGAAGAAATCTGCAAAGACCTTGTGACCAACGGCCTGGTTGTGCGCGGCATTCACAACCCGACTCATAAAAGTAAGTCGGGTGCCGGCACATTCAGGCCCAACTTGCACTACATCGAGCTGCATCCCAGCTCCGCGCGCAGCCCGGAAGTGTTTAAGTTCCGCGTGCTGTGCCAACAAGCCATAAAGGTCGAATGGCTTCCATCATACGGCCCGCTATTGCAGCCAGAATCCGGTTTGCGTCAAATGCGGCCACGACCACTTGACAAACGATTGCCAGAAGCCACCTGGCACTCTGGCTCGGTGTGGCAACTGTCAAGGTGCCCACACCGCCAACTTCCGGGCTGTCCGCGTGCCACCCGGCCCGCCGATCCGGCCACCGCTGCTAGCTCGCGCTCAGCCACCGCCTCCACCTCAGTCAACACCAACAAAACGCAGCAACGCCGTGCGCCGGCCATTGCTGCGGCGCTAAAGCTTCGACCGACGGCGCTGGTGTCACAACCACTCCCTTCAGTCGACAGCCAGCCACCCTTGGTCTGTCTCCTGCTCCGCCGGCCTCTGTCTCGGCGCCAGTAAAAGAGCCGCCACCAATACCATCATCACCGTCGGCGTCGTCGTCGATGCCGACTGAAAAACCCAAGTCAGCAACCGTTGCTCCCGCCAAGGGTTCAACGCCTCGCATTTCAGCCACCACCACCACTTCCACTCCCATGGAGTGTTCACCTATGCCTCCGCCGCCGCCGCCTCCGCCACCGCCGCAGATGACTTCAACATCGCGGCCCAAACATCCGCCCACCTCTACGGGCAGGGTCGCCGGTAACTCTGGCTGCCGTCATGGCAGAACAAGAGGAAGCATAGATGTTGTGTCTAGTGACAGTGTGATTGCCACCAGCGACGCCGCCGATCTCCCAACGCTCTCCGGCAATGTTGTGCGCTCTATGCAGGTCTTCCTGCAGAATGTACAGCACTTGGCCGGCTCACCATCGCTGCCCTCTCCACCTCCTCAGCCGCCGCCGGCGGTTTCATCTACGCCACGCCAACAAAGAAGCCGCCAACGTTGCCCCCGACTATCTACCCCCCCTCCTCCAATTACAGCATCAGCAACGCCAAGCAGGGCCAATAGTCGGGCGCCCCTGCCCTCGTCGTCGTCTTCAACCGCCGCTATGGCTATGGATGTGGACGAAAATGCGGACCTTGACGCCCAACTGATGCCCCCGCCGCCAGCTCCACCACAGCCACCAACGCCAGCTGAAGCGCCGCCCGCCCAGTCGTCGCCGGCAGCCTCAAATCTGGTATGTACAACCTCCCCCACAGACCCAGCGTCTATCGCCACCGATCCCGGCGATGCAGCCGACGACGATGTGACAATTGTGTTCACTTAATCGTCGTCCACATCACCACCACCATTCAGCATCAATCATCCACCAAGGCTGCATCTCACCTAAGCTGACGGCCTTTCAGTCTCTGCTATCACCCTGTTGCCGTCGATGCACAGATCGCACTTTCGTCTCGACTGGCGCAGGAGTTACCTTCTCTACTCTTTCACACATGCTGTGAGTCTACGACGAACTCGAATTGGCATGATCCGACTGAGCACAATCGAGAACTACCGTATGAAAGAGAAGAGAAGAGCGAAGCGAAGAAGCGATGGTGTTGGGACAGTCAGTCGATTGTGGAGAGTGCTACAGAAAAGACGCTTAAGAATAAAGAAGCATTACAAAAGCAATTAAACAAAACTGCATTTAAATTATTTAAACAAAAAAGGGAAATCTACACCAATAGTGTTATCAACATATTGGTAACTCAGGCGTCGGCACTCACTCGTATATGCACTGTGGCATATATCGAAGTTGAGTGCATTCGACGCCTGCGCCATAGTCGTCTCAATTTCCCACTAAAAAGCTGGCGGGAATAATCTCCACCTTAAAAAAATAAAAATTCAGCTCGGAGAAGAAGTGGTCGTATTCAGCAGAGACAGGCGACCTTTGACGCTAATAGGAGTTTATCACGACGTGTTAGTCAGTATAGGAGCAATAGTCAAAATAGGGATGAAGACATGTTTTCATGCCAGAAACCATTAAGCCTTCCAAAGTGGCTGGTGCACTTCAGTATTTGGTTAACACAGAGCTGTATTGAAAACACCAGATTTTGGTTAACGAAGAGCGGCTGTCCTCCTATTTTTCCGAAAATACGTCTATTCCATTTATTGCAAGTGAAGATAGGGGCATTATAGAAGAAATATTAGCTAGAAATGATCCAGATAATCTGAACTATTCATTCAGGAGCTAGATCAACGTTCTAAACTTGTTGAATGCCCCCCACACCATTAGTGTGCCGCAGCCGAAATTTCTTCTAGAGAAAAAAAGGGGATCCTTTCTCAAATTCCGTCAATAATGACGAAAAACATCTGAATTATCAAGATTTAACTTTTTTTCAATGGGTACAGGGTAAAAAAAATTATCTGATAAAAAAAATACAATTTATACATATAAAATTCACACATGTAAATTATTGGTTACCATATCCTAGTCTTTTGCCAGGTTTTTAGGTGCAAAATCGATACTTGATGCTTTGTGATAGAGTGTCAAATGTGTTATTTTTTAAGAATTCATCTGACAATATGTTCCGATATATTTAGTATACGGAAGTCTGTCATGGGGGACACTTTTTGACCATTAACTGCATCAAATTGGGAACAGAACGCGGTCGATTTGCTGGTTTTTAAAAAATGTGACTTTTCCAACGTTCACTCGGTCTCGGTTTACGTCTAGAAATACATTTTATGCCATATTCTTGAGAATTAAAACAAAAAAAAACAATAACCGTCCGACTGCGTCCAATTTCTACACAAATTTGGCTAATATTCATGGCCGACGACGAAAAAGCAATAATAAATCTTTTTTTTTCTCCCGCTGCACTGTAAAGTGACCCAAACTACTTAGGGTTAATTAAATTTTAATTATAATTAATAATAACCACCAAAAAAATTAATATCAGGCGCCAATTTCAATTTTTTTAACAGTGTCTTATCATTCTGGTAAGGCTGCAAGCATGCGAATTTGTAAGTTACTCATGCTAAACCCAAATTACTTTTCCAGGAAATGCTATAAGTTCCACGAAATACCACTTTTTTATAGCCCTTGATTTATTCTTTCATTCTGCATTATTAGTTTTTTTTAAATTTTAAAATACAATTGAATTACGCGAAAATTAATGTTAAGAAAAAATGTGTCTTATCATTTTGGTAAGCACCTTAGCTATGCAAAGAATAGTGATGGTTCCTGGAGAGGGTCAGCGTCTTTTGGATTTGATAGACGATTCAGATGCAGAGGAACTGTCCTTTCAAACTATTTTTACTGGTATTAAAAGGAAGTGTGAGAAATGTTTTACAACCATAGTTAGGTCAGAACTTAGGAATTTTGATAGAAAAGGTTATAAAACTGATAAATTGTTTCTTAATTTAAAGAAATTGGAGATGATTAATATTAGGAATAAGACATCAATTTATGTATGGAAAAGGTTATAAAACTGATAAATTGTTTAAATGTCGGCAGCCGACTGACGTGCGTATGAAGTGCGTTCGTAGCGAGCTCGCTTGCAACCGTTTCTGTACAGAGTCAAGGCAGATGTTCGGTTGCATGTTCGATTCGCACAAGTTGCATGTTGCCGGGACGCGATCGTCGAGATATTTGTGAAACCACTTTTTTGGCTGTTTGACGCCTCTATGTTTTGAGTGCTTACATTACATTTTAAGTATTTAACATTTTCTTAAAACTGTTTTACTAGTTTCAATTTGATTTTGGCGTTAAGTGTAAATACTTATTAAATGCGCAATATAAATATATAATATATAAATGTTGTCTGCTGCGAACAATATCTCGATGTATGTAATTATGCAGCGATTTTGATGAAATTCACAGAATTGATCGATATTATTGAGCTCTACGGACTACTGAAGACACAGGAATTTATTTAGTCAGTTTTGATTTGCTTACATAAGCAAATTTATTCTATTTATACACATTGTGGATGTTGTCGAAAATACTAATCCATACGAACATATAACTGGACTGGTCAATTGGCTTACATAAATTCAACTTAGCTAGCTAACCAGCTAATTGGCATTATGATGTTGCTGTTGGGAACAATGCTTGTTTACTGTGCTTAAGTTTAAGCACTGAGCACTCAATACATAGAGGCGTCAAACAGCCAAAAAAGTGGTTTCACAAATATCTCGACGATCGCGTCCCGGCAACATGCAACTTGTGCGAGTCGAACACGCAACTTAACAGCCGCCTTGAAAATGTTGCAAGCGAGCTCGCTACGAACGCACTTCGAACGCAATTCAAACGCACGTCAGTCGGCTGCCGACATTTGAACTGAGAGCTCGGACTTATTCTCGCTCTCCGTTCCATGCGCTCGTGTCAGTTTGCAATGCTGACCAGTGATTTCTATTTTGATTCTAATTTCAGTTTTGTGTTTTGATGCTGAGCATTGGCGCTCAGCGCTCATTAAAAGTCGCACAGTTGATGCTCCTTTTTTTCAATTTATCCCACTGCCACTAGAATAAAGGAATTGAATGGATAGAGCATCAACTTGCGACATAGAGACGTCAAACAGCAAACAACAAAAAAGTGGTTTCACAAAAATCTCGACGATCGCGTCCCAGCAACATGCAACCTGTGCGAATCGAACACGCAACCGAACAGCCGCCTTGAAAATGTATAGGAATGGTTGCAAGCGAGCTCGCTACGAACGCGCTTCAAACGCACGTCAGTCGGCTGCCGACATTTGAACTGAGAGCACGGACTTATTCGTGTTCTCCGCAAAATGCGCATTGCCAGTTCTCAATGATGAGTCATCGATTGCTATTTTGATTCTAATTTCAGTTTTGTTTTTCGATGCTGGGCATTGGCGCTCAGCGCACATTAAGAGTCGCGATGTTGATACCCTCTCTAATTTGCATATATTCCGCTGCCGCTAGAATTTAGCAATTGAGTGAATAGGGTATCAACTTGCGACGTTCATTGACGTTTGGGCTTCATCAAAGTTGTTGTTGGGAATTTTGGTTTCGCTTGTGTGAAGAGTTGCGTACTTCGGCTGTGGCTCGGCCTTTGTGCGATCTGTTGCTGCAAAAAAAGTTCCCATGGTTGTTTGTAGATTCTTGTAGGTGCGTGTGAAGCATATGCACCTGTGTGATCCTATTGTTTTTTTTATCATTTTTATATATATTATTCATAATAAATATGGACATATTATATTCATTTTTCAGCAAATTTTATTGTTAACAATCGTAATGCTCGTATACAAATATTCATATTATTTGTATTGTTTACAGCAGTGTGTGCAGCAATTAATTTTCAATTATGGATATCATACATTATTATTTTTTACAGCATCTTTAAATAACAAATTATAAACTAATTATTATGCAATTTCTGAATAACAAAATTCTTAAAATAAAAATTATAAATAAATAAATGTATTTTAAAGCGTAATTATTCATATATATATGTATGTATTTTAACACCAATCTTTAATTAACAAAATGTATTATATATTTAGTAATAACAAATATATTTAATAAATTGTTTTCAAGTAGCAGCCGCTCGAATTAGCTTCCGATTATATATTAATCGGTACCCGAGGGAACACCACGAGGATGCCAATACAAATGTAATGGGGTCACTTAATTAAAAACAATACAAATTTGTGACCTACGAGTCGGCTGGAGTTGCACACATCATATGTACAATATATATTAGAAAAAACTCCAAAAGTCGTCGTCCAATGTCAGCTCAATCGGCCCAGCAATGCAGCGATGCGTTGATTAATCACGATAAATAGAAAAACTAATTATATTGATCAGTATTAAATTCTAATAAATATAAATGGAAATACAAAAAATTAAATAATTAATATCAACTCACACTGCCTACTTTAATATATACAGACAGACACAAAATATACAGTTTTGACTATTGTTGTGGGCCCAATTGCTTATTACGAATTTAATATGCTTATTTTGCGCTTACTTTTATGCTTTTCCGAATTACCACATAATTTTTCGGTTAGCCATATGCTATTTTTTCGCAGCAGAATTAGAAGAAAGTAATCTAAAATATGTTTTCTGTGTTCAATGCAGGCATTTGTTTCACTAAACCAATCTTGGTATTTTTTGTCGCTTTCGGTTTGCAATATACACTCATTATAAATAATTTCTTCAAATTTTCTAATTTGTGAGCTCTTTTGGAATACGGTGTGAAAAATAATATAGTATTTTTTCATAAGATTAAAAAAGTCGTCTTGTGGGGCCTTAAGCAACATATTATTATTAATATTGTCAAAATTTTTGTTAAACAAAAAAAACTCCGATTGCTCACATTTTATTATTTCATCTTTCAAGAGTTCTTGACAATTTTCACATGTGAATTTTAGTTGCGATTTATATATTAAAAATCCTGTGAAATATCGCAATGCATTTTCACTAGCTATACTCATTTCTAAATTGGGTAATTCATTTACCTTGCATTCATCCAAAGCCTCTATATGAGTTTCATAGCTTATCTTCAGCTCGTTGCAATTCACCTGTTCTTGGTCATTTGCATTATCATTTGCCAGTTTTTGTTGGACTTCTTCAATAGCATTTATTAGCATATAGTCTTCATCTGGCTCGCAATTTCCTGTAGTTGTTTTAGAAGTAATCACCTTCATTGACAACATTTTTGAAATAATTGCATTAAATTCAAAAAGCATTGGATTATTGTTTGTTGCTCCTCTGCTTCTTATCAAATAAAACAGATGTTCTAGTGCATATTGATTAAGCCGCGACAATATTAAAAAATATATACCCGAATCTTCCCTCCAAACATCTTGTGATAGCTCAAGTATTGAGTTTATAGAAAGGATTAAGCCATTTATACAATAAACTCTGTTTGGATAACGGCATTGTTCCAAATATTCTTTCATTTTAATAAGGTATTTTTCTGTGTCGCTTTTATTTTGTAATGCCGATTTTAAGGGATTTTTATTGTGTACATTAATGCTGTTTAAGCAATCGAACAGTTTATTTATTATACCCTGTACCCATTGATTTTTTTTTCAATAAATTTGGCAGTTGAAATGGCAATCTCTTTACAATCATTGAAAGTGCCATTTTGAATCAATGTATCTATTGCAGCAGCTACTGTATGGCTAAATACTTGCGTTGCATATTTAACTTTCATTTTTTCAAAGGAGTCGGGATATATGTTATTTCTTGACAATTTTGGGCACAATCGAGCTGAACTGTTATTTGAATCAATTTCAAATAATTTAACAATTATATGCCACGAAACTTTTCCATCAGGAGTTTTAACATAGTTTTTCATCAAAACATTTCTCAATGATTTTATTAAATGGGGAGCATCATATATACCATATATTTTCTGGCTATCAACAAAAAAATATGGTTTTTCTTTCTCCACCCCGTATTTGGCAAATGCGCCTCGATTGTTTGGTCCCTGATCGCAAACCACGGCTCTGATAATTAACCCCAAACTTTGAGCAGCCGCTATATTCTGGTCTATCGACTCTTTTAATTTTAGCGCAGAAATTCCAGTGGAAGCTGCAATATAGCTTAAAACATATTTCCAATTGTCAAAAATGCCCCTTAGCATAAAAAGCATATCTGTTTGCATAATTGCTAACACCGCATTCTTGGACTTATTTTCCATTTTTATAAATATTGTTTTTAATGTATTTAGTACGTGCTCATTTACACCTGGTACCATACATTTGACTGGAGCCCATCTCAGCAAAGACGATTGTGATGGAAGATTTAAATCTAGTTTTTCTCTTAAAAAATTATATGTTCTTGGAGAATAAAAATTTATAGATTGGGCTATAATTTTTTCGTCTTCTTTCCAAGATTGTTTGTTTTTTATTAACATTTTACATATAATTTGCGAGCTTTTCGATATAACATTGTTATTTTCTATTATATCCAGAATGTTATATTTACTCTTTTTTTCTCTGAAATATTTCTTTCTCTCATTTTTTTCACTTCTTAGCAAAATTTGCAAAAGTCGAATTTTTTTGTCTTTAATTTTATTTCTTTCTTTTGCTATCTTTAGCTCTTTAGAAATATCCCAATATTTATTTCTATAATATTTTTCATTTTCTTCTTTTTTTAAGCAATTATTACAAAATTCTGCTGTATCTCTTGAATTAATTTCAATATTCATTTGGCTATCTGCAATAGATACAATTTCCGCAATATCTTCATCTTCTTTTACTTTTTTGCGCATTGGTAAGAATTTTTCTATTTTCTCGTTTTCATCACAAAAAGAAAACGGGTCATTGTTATCATTGTTGTCATTGTTATCATTGTTCCAATCCAACTCTGTGGCTGTGGATTAAATTATTTACATTTAAATATTTAATATTAATATACATAATATTGGTATTAAATATTTAAATTTTAACAATCGAAAATTTTTTACATTTTAAACAGCTAATATATGCCTACCTAACTCGTCCCTCCTGAATACTAACTGCAATACCACTGTGGTAACTATAAACTGTTTCAAATGTCCTATCACTAATATTGGCAGCTGAAATATTTGAAAACGCCCAATGTGGGTATCCGCATTGGTAGTGGACGTTTTCAAATCTAACAAACTCCTAAATCCTTTCCTAACCAATTCCTCATAAATAGCCTTACACCTATCCATTGATTTTAAACATAAATTAAAATCACCTAATATAACTAAATTCTCTTCTAATATTGAATATTGCCGAAATAGATCCTCAAATTCTGTTTTAAATGTGGAAATCGAATAACTCGAACTTTTGTATATTATTAAAAAACTAATAGAAATGTACCTGAAAATGCAGTACTCAAACACTACCAATTATTTTTCTACCGCTAGTACAATGAGAGATCCTATCAACTAACTCATTCTTTAAATATATTGATATTCCGGTTGAAGTATTTATGGAATCCAGACGGACAACAACACTATACCCAGAAATATTAACATTTTCTGTGGATATAAAAGCCTCCACGAAGCGAAGAACAGACGATTGAAGCATTAGCTTGTCTGATCGAATATCATTAATATGCGAGTTTAGACTCTGCGTATTATGGAAGAAAATGTGTAGGGCGAAACTGTGGACTATGTGATCAAAATGTGATCGCAAAAGTTTTTCAGTCCGCAATTTCTCTAACTGGGTTTTGACTTTATCACTAGCTTGAGGAGCGCTAGGTGGATTAAAATTTCCAATAATAAACAATCCTAATGCAGTTGTCGCTCGACTGCAAGCTACGTATATAGCAGCACGTTTCATTGTGCGACCCGTGTGGACCACTACTTTGCTATATGTTGCTCCCTGGCTTTTGTGGATTGTTATACCTTCTGCAGGTACAACTGGAAACTGTCTACGGTCAATGTTAACCCTCTAACGGGCAAACTCGAAAAAATTGTCGTACGAAGTTGGGATTTTTTTTGTGATAAATATTGTCGACAAAAGCTTAAGTTTTGAATTTCATCCCAAAATATTGATTAGAACGCCCGCCAGATGGAAAAAACTTTTGACCGTCTACAGACGGTCTTGCCGGGCTGAGCGTAAAAAATCGCGACTGCGCTGCCTGCGCTGCTTGCGAGTGCACAATTGCGGCCATAAATACTTCTAGTAGAGATATCGTTATGAAATTTTCACCAAAAATCTAAATAAAAAATTTAAATATACTATAAAAAAAATTGGCCACATCGGCCGACTATATCCTATAGCTCCCATAGAACCCTCTAACGCGCAAACACTCGAGTGTATCCATATTGTCGATAATTTAAATGCGAAATAGCCGACTTTACCTATATAAGGCAATATATTTATGCATCCAAAATGTGTTTAATGCATAACCACATAATGCATAATGATCAATGGATGACTTTGCTTTGCTTGAAGATTCAAATATGAATTTGAAAAATAGTTTCATGGATCGGTTTCATGCTCGTGTGCATGCTTGCGAGTGCACAATTGCGGCCATAAATACTTCTAGTAGAGATATCGTTATGAAATTTTCACCAAAAATCTAAAAAAATAATTTAAATATACTATAAAAAAAATTGGCCACATCGGCCGACTATAACCTATAGCTCCCATAGAACCCTCTAACGAGCAAACACTCGAGTGTATCCATATTGTCGATCATTTAAATATATTATGAGTACTTTTTGTTTGGTGATATTATTGAAAACAATTTTTTACTGTAGTTATGGAATTTACATTTGTTACAAAATGTTTAAATTTCATTAGGTTTGCACCATTTCACCAGTTTTATTAAATCTAATATATGAAGGTAAATTGAATGATATATTAGGCGTATTTTTTGCATCATCACGAGATGTTGGGCGAACTATATATATATATATAATAAGTAGATTTGCTGGCGATAAGACCAGGAACTATTCCCTCTCAAAACTCTATAAGTGGTGGCCATATCCATGATAGAAAAGCCTTTTTAATATGTCGGAACTCTACACGAGCATGAAACCGATCCATGAAACTATTTTTCGAGTTCATATTTGAATCTTCAAGCAAAGCAAAGTCATCCATTGATCATTATGCATTATGTAGTTATGCATTAACCACATTTTGGATGCATAAATATATTGCCTTATATAGGTAAAGTCGGCTATTTCGCATTTCAATGATCGACAATATGGATACACTCGAGTGTTTGCGCGTTAGAGGGTTCTATGGGAGCTATAGGATATAGTCGGCCGATGTGGCCAATTTTTTAGACCCTTTACTTTAAAAAAGTAAAAAGGGTCTATTAATTTAGTGCAAAGAGGAAATGTGTGTAACACCCAGAAGGAGGCGTGGCAGACCCTACAAAGTATATATATTCTTGATCAGGACGACAAGTCGGGTCGATATAGCCATGTCCGTCTGTCCGTCTGTCTGTCTGTCCGTCTGTCCGTCCGTCTGTATGAACACCTAGATCTCAGCAACTATAAGAGCTAGAGACACCATATTTGGGATTTAGATTCTCCTAATCAGTAAGCAGTACGAGTTTGTTTTAGATTTTGGATACCTCCCCCCCTTCCCCCGCAAACCGCAAAAAGCTACTGCAGCCACAGCTTTAAAGTTATTGACTTGTAATTTGGTACATAACTAGCTTATGGCATTCTCTATTGACCTTGTAAATTTAGTTTTGATCGGATAAGAAACAGCGAAAATATGGAACGGACAATTTGCCGCACTAGTTTATAGTATATTTGAAATTTTTGGTGAAAATTTCATAACGATATCTCTACTAGAAGTATTTATGGCCGCAATTGTGCACTCGCAAGCAGCGCAGGCAGCGCAGTCGCGATTTTTTACGCTCAGCCCGGCAAGACCGTCTACAGACGGTCAATGAATTTTTTATGCAAATCAACATTTATACCCATTTACGCATTACAAAATAATTTATTTCAATAAATATATTGTCTGAGCTATCAGTAAAAATAAAAAATATAGGGACGGGGCAGATCAGTGGGACGGAGGCTTCAGTCGGACGTAACCGACCGTAGGAGACCCTTTACTTTGAGTATATGTACACACAAACACAATCAGACGCACACACACTAAGCTACCCACGTATGCAAGGCACACCACCCCCCCTCTGTCTAGTGCGGCAAATTATCCGTTACATATTTCCGCTGTTTCTTATCCGATCCAAACAAAATTCACAGCGTTGATAGAGAATGTCATAAACTAGTGTAATACCAAATTACAAATCAATAGCTTTAAAACTGTGGCTACAGCAGCTTTTCGCGGTTTGCGGGGGAAGGGGGGGAGGTATCCAAAATCTAAAACAAACTCGTGCTGCTTACTGATTAGGAGAATCTAAATCCCGAATATGGTGTCTCTAGCTCTTATAGTTGCTGAGATCTAGGTGTTCATACAGACGGACAGACAGACAGACAGACAGACAGACAGACAGACAGACAGACAGACGGACAGACGGACATGGCTATATCGATTCGTCTTGTCGTCCTGATCAAGAATATATATACTTTATGGGGTCTGCCACGCCTCCTTCTGGGTGTTACACACATTTCCTCTTTGCACTAAACTAATAGACCCTTTTTACTTTTTTAAAGTAAAGGGTCTAAAAATCCCAAGTAGATTGGACAAGTTTAAATATTTTATTTATTTTGTGCAAAAACTAGTACTTTTGTCAAGGGGTATTTTTTTCTGAGTTTTTTCAAATTTTCAAGTTCAGACGATGATTGTAATTGAACGCGTGGGTGAAATGTGGTTAAATATATCTTAAAAGAATGGAAATTTAATTTTAAAGATATATCAATTTCATTTGATTCAAAAAAGTCAACAGTTTGATAGCTAGGCGCCAAAAACTGGAGACCGTCTGTTGACGGTCTTACCCGTTAGAGGGTTAACTTGATCACTGCCACTGAACTGAAAACTAAGAACAATTTTCTGAATTGGGGTCCATAGAGGTTCTGTACGATGAGTACATTTAGAACGGGCAGTCTCCCCTACACTATCTTCTGAAAATTTTATCCATAAAACTGTTGGGAAGTTGGATGCATCGAAATCTATTTGCATCAATACACCTGATGCCCCATTAACTAAATCATCTTCCGTATCTACAGTGGCTCGCAGATTATTTCGTGCAGTTACCTAAAAAAATTTCTACTCGTTATTCCTGCTAAACTAAGACAGATAATAAAACAATTGAAATGCAGTATTTTAATAGGGAAAGTTAACATGTTTATTAAACAAAAGCGATTTTCCTAATCATAAAAACAAAACAAATATTTAATAAAAACAAAATGTACAGGCTTTTTTCATGCTGCAGCTTATTTCGTGCAGTTCATTCTTTTTCTTTTTAACTTAATTTTTAACATTTAACACCAAATATTTTGTATGTTCTCCTTTCTGATTCAGGACAGCTTTGAGACGACTTCCCATTGATACAACTAACTTTTTAATGGTTTCCACTGACATTTTTTGCTATTCTTCCATAAGTGCACTTTTCAGGTCGTTTTTGTTGAAAATCTTCCTCTTCCCTGCGTTTCGGACGTTTTGAAATTTTTCACTAATCTAAGCTTATTCTGTTTATCTGCGCTCAAATGTACAGCTTTTATACAGTCTTCAGCGGTACATAAATATTGCTCTGTAGGTATTAAATTTAGCCTAAACTGGTAATATTCATCTACCTCTTTGTTATTGGTAAACAAATGAATAGCATCATCAGGAACTTCAAATGGCTGCAAATTCTGGACCGGATACGGGAAATATCATCGGGAGTCATACAACCCGATGCCATATTATTTAAAGCAGAAGCAAACGCTTGGTCCTCCCGCTGCCTCATTATTTCTGTGAGCTCAAAATACTTGAAAAGATCCCACAGAGATGTGCCAAATATGGCATGATATGGATCACTGGTGTCTGAATCAAAGATCCAAGCACCACCTACAGGCTGTAACTGTCTAAGGTCACCGAAAACGATAACCGGAATATCGCCAAAGGGAGAAGTATTTTTGAAAATGTATTTCAAACGGGAGTCCAAGTGAGAAAACATTGAGCAACTAACCATTGATATTTCATCAATAATAATAAATTTAAGGTCGATCAACCGTCAATGCAAACTATTAACTAAGTCGTTGCTCAATGATCTTAAACTTCTAGCTTGAGATTGGTTTACGGGCAGTGAAAACATGGAATGCGGGGTTGAACCACTGATTCCGAAAGCAGCTTTTCCTTTAAGGGCATACAATAGAATCTTCTCAGATGTAGGATCATATTCAGGAACACTATTGTAGACGACGAACAATGATTGGAAAATAGCTGAAATTAATCTACTTTTTCCTACACCAGCACCACCACCAACAAATTCATAAAACACGGATTTATTAATGGCATTGTGCATTACGTGTGTAAAATATTGCTTTTGCTTTAAATTTAAGGAATTTACTAAACTTGATAAGCTTTCCGCTGATACTAAAGGCGGTAGCACTAAGCACTCAATACATAGAGGCGTCAAACAGCCAAAAAAGTGGTTTCACAAAAATCTCGACGATCGCGTCCCGGCAACATAATGATTAATTTTTATTTTTTTGTGTGTGCAGTAATGCATATTAAAAATTTTGATTTTTAACAGCAATCTTTAAATAACAAAACTCATAATATAATAAATAATGAATAAAGTCACTAAAACGTTTTACGGAGTCACGATCAAATGGATAATTTACGAAAGCCTGAATCTTCTCAAAATTTGTGCGATGCTGTGTATTTCTGTTTGAGGCATGGGTGGATATGGAATACCGAATCTACATATTTACTTAGACCTAATTTCTCGCCTGCAAGTTTGCCCATGGTTATGTGTTTGATACACCAGGAATGGAGCTACATCTGGACACGTAGTATCAGTTGTGATAAACTGATCAATAAATGACATCACAGGCTGATAACTAGACTCGTTATTTACTACAAATTGAGGGGCACCTTTCAACCAAAACATGCCATGAATATGTGGTGAGCCTCGTTGCTGAAACTCTACTCGCCATTAAAATTTAATGACTTTATGATTGCCTAAGACATCTCCTTCCTTTTCATTAGTTTTCAAACTGCCTATATCGAAAGTAAAAATACCTAGCACAAGTAACTGGATCTGCTCTTATTAGACGGCCTTTTTGATCAAATGTAAAATTTGACGCTGCCTCCTCTGTTATGCCCTGTTGGTCTACATTTTTAGACAACAGGACTAAGAGCTCTGTCCATTTCGTTTCAGCTGCCGAAAAAGTTATGAAAAAGGTCGGAAGACCGAACGGCCTTATCATTTTTCGGCCGGATATTTGTCGGTCTAACAGTGAAAATGTCGCTCGTCATACCTGAGAAGTTTCAGCACATTCTTCGTATCATGAATACGAACATCAATGGCAAGCTGAAAGTGGGAATCGCCATGACCGCCATCAAGGGAGTCGGACGTCGCTACTCCAACATAGTGCTCAAGAAGGCCGATGTCGATCTCACCAAGCGCGCGGGAGAATGCACCGAGGAGAAGGTTGATAAGGTGGTGACCATCATCTCCAACCCCCTGCAGTACAAGGTGCCCAACTGGTTCCTCAACAGGCAGAAGGATATCATCGATGGCAAGTACTCGCAGCTGACATCGTCCAATTTGGACACGAATGATCTGGAGCGCTTGAAGAAGATCCGCTCGCACCGTGGTCTGCGTCACTACTGGGGCCTCCGTGTCCGTGGCCAGCACACCAAGACCAAGCCACCGGTCGTCGTGGCCGTACCGTTTATGTGTCCAAGAAGAAGTAAACCTCACAGCGTTTCCCCAACTACGAGCGACTACATCATGTTTGTAGTATCTTTATTCCCATTACTTTATTTTTTCTGCTTTCCAGTGAGCAGGCGACGTGCAAATAGCTTTCAAAACCCTATATTCTCCATCGTTCTTTATTAAATCCTTTATCTACATAATCCTCATTAAGAACACTAGCAGCGGAAACGCTTTCATTGGCCGTTTGTTTCTCAAATAAATTGATGTCTTATTCCTAATATTAATCATCTCCAATTTCTTTAAATTAAGAAACAATTTATCAGTTTTATAACCTTTTCCATCAAAATTCCTAAGCTTTGACCTAACTATGGTTGTAAAACATTTCTCACACTTCCTTTTAATACCAGTAAAAATAGTTTGAAAGGACAGTTCCTCTGCATCTGAATCGTCTATCAAATCCAAAAGACACTGACCCTCTCCAGGAACCATCACTATTCTTTGCATAGCTATATTTTCGGTAGGGACATTCTCTAATAAAGTTTCCTGACCTTCAGGATTTACCTCTTCTTCTACTATATTATCCTGATTATCTGGATAATTTCTAGCTAATATTTCTTCTATAATGCCCCTATCTTCACCTGATGCAATAAATGGAATAGATATATTTTCGGAAAAATAGGAGGACAGCCGCTCTTCGTTAACCAAAATCTGGTGTTTTCAATACAGCTCTGTGTTAACCAAATACTGAAGTGCACCAGCCACTTTGGAAGGCCTAGTGGTTTCTGGCATGAAAACATGTCTTCATCCCTATTTTGACTATTGCTCCTATACTGACTAACACGTCGTGATAAACTCCTATTAGCGTCAAAGGTCGCCTGTCTCTGTTGAATACGACCACTTCTTCTCCGAGCTGAATTTTTACTTTTTTAAGGTGGAGATTATTCCCGCCAGCTTTTTAGTGGAAAATTGAGACGACTATGGCGCAGGCATCGAATGCACTCAACTTCGATATATGCCACAGTGCATATACGAGTGAGTGCCGACGCCTGAGTTACCAATATGTTGATAACACTATTGGTGTAGATTTCCCTTTTTTGTTTAAATAATTTAAATGCAGTTTTGTTTAATTGCTTTTGTAATGCTTCTTTATTCTTAAGCGTCTTTTCTGTAGCACTCTCCACAATCGACTGACTGTCCCAACACCATCGCTTCTTCGCTTCGCTCTTCTCTTCTCTTTCATACGGTAGTTCTCGATTGTGCTCAGTCGGATCATGTCAATTCGAGTTCGTCGTAGACTCACAGCATGTGTGAAAGAGTAGAGAAGGTAACTCCTGCGCCAGTCGAGACGAAAGTGCGATCTGTGCATCGACGGCAACAGGATGATAGCATAGACTGAAAGGCCGTCAGCTTAGGTGAGATGCAGCCTTGGTGGATGATTGATGCTGAATGGTGGTGGTGATGTGGACGACGATTAAGTGAACACAATTGTCACATCGTCGTCGGCTGCATCGCCGGGATCGGTGGCGATAGACGCTGGGTCTGTGGGGGAGGTTGTACATACCAGATTTGAGGCTGCCGGCGACGACTGGGCGGGCGGCGCTTCAGCTGGCGTTGGTGGCTGTGGTGGAGCTGGCGGCGGGGGCATCAGTTGGGCGTCAAGGTCCGCATTTTCGTCCACATCCATAGCCATAGCGGCGGTTGAAGACGACGACGAGGGCAGGGGCGCCCGACTATTGGCCCTGCTTGGCGTTGCTGATGCTGTAATTGGAGGAGGGGGGGTAGATAGTCGGGGGCAACGTTGGCGGCTTCTTTGTTGGCGTGGCGTAGATGAAACCGCCGGCGGCGGCTGAGGAGGTGGAGAGGGCAGCGATGGTGAGCCGGCCAAGTGCTGTACATTCTGCAGGAAGACCTGCATAGAGCGCACAACATTGCCGGAGAGCGTTGGGAGATCGGCGGCGTCGCTGGTGGCAATCACACTGTCACTAGACACAACATCTATGCTTCCTCTTGTTCTGCCATGACGGCAGCCAGAGTTACCGGCGACCCTGCCCGTAGAGGTGGGCGGATGTTTGGGCCGCGATGTTGAAGTCATCTGCGGCGGTGGCGGAGGCGGCGGCGGCGGAGGCATAGGTGAACACTCCATGGGAGTGGAAGTGGTGGTGGTGGCTGAAATGCGAGGCGTTGAACCCTTGGCGGGAGCAACGGTTGCTGACTTGGGTTTTTCAGTCGGCATCGACGACGACGCCGACGGTGATGATGGTATTGGTGGCGGCTCTTTTACTGGCGCCGAGACAGAGGCCGGCGGAGCAGGAGACAGACCAAGGGTGGCTGGCTGTCGACTGAAGGGAGTGGTTGTGACACCAGCGCCGTCGGTCGAAGCTTTAGCGCCGCAGCAATGGCCGGCGCACGGCGTTGCTGCTTATTGGTGTTAACAGAGGTGGAGGCGGTGGCTGTGCGCGAGCTGGCAGCGGCGGCCGGATCGGCGGACCGGGTGGCACGCCGATTGGGCAGGGCGCGCTGAAAGCGGGGACAGCCCCGGAAGTTGGCGGTGTGGGCACCCTGGCAGTTGCCACACCGAGCCGGAGTGCCAGGTGGCTTCTGGCAATCGTTTGTTAGGTGGTCTAGGCCGCACTTAACGCAAACCGCATTATGGCTGCAATAGCGGGCCGTGTGGTGGAAGCCTTGGCAGCGCTGGCACTGAATAACAGTGACAGGCTGCCGGTGTGGCCATTCAACCTTTATGAGTTGTTGGCACAGCACGCGGAGCTTAAACACTTCCGGGCTGCGCGCGGAGCTGGGATCCAGCTCGATGTAGTGCAAGTTGGGCCTGAATGTGCCGGCACCCGACTTACTTTTATAAGTCGGGCTGTGAATGCCGCGCACAACCAGGCCGTTGGTCACAAGGTCTTTGCAGATTTCTTCTGCTGGCGTCGAGGGGTGCAGCCCTCGCACCACAACGCGCAGGCTGCGGCTGGAACGCTCTTGGTATGTGTGATAGCCGACCTGATTGTTGTCGAGCACATGCACCAGTCGGCGGTAGATGACCAGCGTCCTGGCCGCTACCCGCGTCCTTCCACCAAGATGCGCCAGCACGTAGGCATCCTCGACGTTGCGGCAGCAGATGTCGAACTGCAACTTGATGGAGGCGTTGATCGACACGTCTGTCCAGATCAACGGCGGCTTGGGGGAGGTTTGAGCTTTGGCGCCGGCGATGGCGGCAGCTGCAGCCGACGCCGACGTGGTTGGCGGCGACAACGAGAGACCACAATTGATGACAATGGGGTTGATAGTGGAAGGCAGAGCCGAAGCGGCAGCGGCCGATCGGGTTACCCTTACCTGGGTGATGACAGTGGGTGATTGGCTGGATGATGATGATTGTTGTGTGCACATCGCCGATGGAGTCGGCCCCTCGTTCTTATCGGCCAGCTGAGCTAGCTCCTCATCATCGGATGTGGAGTTCCAAGCATCCTCCGAGTTGAGCGACATGGCCGACATTGACGACTGCATGCTGCACGCGTTGGGCGATACGCGGCCGCGCTTCGGCGACGGCGGCGCTAGCGATGACGAAGAAGTAGTGGACGCCACCGACGCCACTGAAATCGACGACGACGAGAGCCGCGTCGGTAAAGCAGTGCATGCTTCGGGTCCACTGGTGATGGCAGAGTATGTTGGTCGGGTCGCGACTTCGTCGTTCGTTAACACTCGCGAGAGCGCGGCTTCGGCGACGCTGTCACTAGCAGAAGTGCCGGTGACTGTACCCATGCCAATGTCCGAATCCGAATGGCCACTGAGCCATCGCTGCCGACAGCCGAGTGCACGCACGACGCAACAGCAGCAAATAATCAATAATCATCAAACTCGGTTCGGATTATGCTGCTGCTCATTCGTGATTGTTTTTGCGACGAACTGTGCTGAGTTGTGAATGGTTTGCGCAAAGTCTGATCGAGCAGGCTCGAACATACCCGATGCAGCTCTCTGATCTCTATGTATGTAATTATGCAGCGATTTTGATGAAATTCACAGAATTGATCGATATTATTGAGCTCTACGGACTACTGAAGACAGAGGAATTTATTTAGACAGTTTTGATTTGCTTACAGAAGCAAATTTATTTCATTCATGCACATTTTGGATGTTGTCGAAAATACATAGGGGCGTCAAACAGCCAAAAAAGTGGTTTCACAAAAATCTTGAAGGTCGCGTCCCGGCAACATGCAACCTGTGCGAGTCGAACACGCAACCGAACAGCCGCCTTGAAAATGTATAGGAATGGTTGCAAGTGAGCTCGCTACGAACGCGCTTCAAACGCACGTCAGTCGGCTACCGACTTTTGAACTGAGAGCACGGACTTATTCGTGTGCTCCGTCCCATGCGCGCGTGTCAGTTTGCTATGCTGGCCAGCGATTTTGATTTTGATTCTCGTTTCAGTTTTCTGTTTGGCTGCTGGGCATCGGCGCTCAGCGCACATTGAGAGTTGTGATGTTTATACTCTCTCTAATTTGCATATATTCCGCAGCCACTACAATTAAGCAATTACATGAATAGGGTATCAACTTGCGACGTTCGTTGACGTTTGGTCTTAGTCAAAGTTGTTGTTGGGAATTTCTGTTTCGCTTGTGCTTGTATGAAGAGTTCGGCTGTGGCTCGGCCTTTGAGTGATGCTGATCAGAGAGCTGCATCGGGCATGTTCGAGGCTGCTCGATCAGACTTTGCGCAAGCCATTCACAACTCAGCACAGTTCGTCGCAAAACCAATCACGAACGAGCAGCAGCATAATCCGAACCAGAGAACTGCACCAAGCCACCGGCACTTAAGGTGCACCCGCAAAATATTGGGTGCTGTAGACACCCGCGTGTCTATAAGTATAAGACAACTGAGTGTAAGTCACTCATCGTACAAAACTGCGCATGTAGTTATTTGCTTATGTGCGTGTGACTTACGTTGCTCTTCGCACTAAGGATGGGTATTTTGGGTGATTTCTTTCGCCTTGCTTTGTGCGAACCTTCGCTTATGTCGTATTTTCCTTTGTGCTTGCCTTCGCTTGCCAAAAGCAAATGTGCGTCGTTGTCCGGGACAGTGCTGGCACCTTAGCCACTTTATGGCTAGATCTAGCTACTTTTAGAGCTGGCAAATGCTAATAGCCACAAATTTGGCCATTTTTTGGACTAAACACTATAACAAAGAAATATTGATTTTGTGCTTACCATACTCTTCAAAATAAAACCATGACACACAATAAAATTCAACATAAAATATATAATTTATTGCTTCAGTGCATATTATTTGTAACTTAAAACTAAACAATTTCAAATAAAAACAAAATTAACATAATTTTTTTTGCTTCAGTGCATATTAATTGTAACTTATAAAAAAAACAATTTCAAATAATAACACAAAATTTAATAATTTTTGTTGCTTCAGTGCATATTATGTATAACGTAAAACTAAACAATTTCAAATAAAAACAAAATTAACATACTTTTTTTTGCTTCAGTGGGCTTTAATTTATTAAAGTTCTAAATTTTTATAGTACGAATGTAAAAAAAGCAAACTATCCACACCTTTCTGCTGACAAATCAAAGGAACATTGACTTCGAATTTGAGATGGACATGGGCTACAATGCAAGATGAAACAACACGCACTTACACGAACGGCTAAACGACCCAACACGCTTAACACGAAGTTTAATTTTTTGCACAAATAATTCAGTACATTTTCGACTTTGGGTATTTAAAGTGCTAAATTTTTAGTTTATTTTAGACTGGATATTTTTTATTGCACATTTTTCAGTACATTTTTACTTGTTTCTTGCGCCAAAAAAGATTAATCGTGTTGATCGTGCCGATTTGGTGCGGCACGAACAAGCACTCATCTCTAATTAGAATTCTAATGAGCCGCCGATTATGTGTCTCTCCTGTTTCTACGCACTGCAACGCTCTCTCACGCTCTCTCTCTCCCTCATGCGTATACCTACTTTTACTTATACTCCCTATTCCCACATTCGTTTAGTGCATAAGTGCGACCGGCGCGCGTCGCTAAAAGTAGCCTGCCTGTATGTATACAATAATGAATGTCGAAAATATGAGCGAGTGCGCGATATTGCAGGCAGGTTTTTGCGACGACCTGTGCTGAGTTGTGAATGGTTTGCGCAAAGTCTAATCGAGCAAGCTCGAACATACCCGATGCAGCTCTCTGATCTCTATGTATGTAATTATGCAGCGATTTTGATGAAATTCACAGAATTGATCGATATTATTGAGCTCTACGGACTACTGAAGACAGAGGAATTTATTTAGACAGTTTTGATTTGCTTACAGAAGCAAATTTATTTCATTCATGCACATTTTGGATGTTGTCGAAAATACATAGGGGCGTCAAACTTGAAGGTCGCGTCCCGGCAACACGCAACTTGTGCGAGTCGAACACGCAACCGAACAGCCGCCTTGAAGCTGTATAGAAAAGGTTGCAAGCGAGCTCGCTACGAACGCACTTCATACGCACGTCAGTCGGCTGCCGACATTTAAACTGAGAGCATGCCCTTGGTGGCTTTCTCCGTCCCATGCGCTCGTGTCAGTTTGCTATTTATTTATTTATTTAAGTGTCGACTAAGACCAGTCGGTTGAGAAAAATTCAATTACAAATTAATATTAATAATAATAAAATTGAAATTAAAAATAAATAAAATTTAATTTAAATATATAAAAAAAAATAAGAAAATCTGGGGAAAAGAATAAGATTAAAATATTAAATTAAATTTGCCTTCGTTATATTATATATTATTATATTTGAACAAGTAGTTAATACAGACAAAAGATGACAAAGACGAACAAGTACAGAATTTCGGCAGGTAAAGAGGGATGGTGATAATCGGCGTATGTCGAACCAGTGTTGCCAGGTATTGAGCTCGCAAATAGGCTAAAATAGGCTAAAATTCAGAAAAATATGCTGAAAAATAAGCTATATATTAAAATCCAATAATATTTACTAAATTGAAGGAATTTTCATGATTTTTATTAAATTAAACAAGTTACCGAATTATCCATATCGTCGTTCTCCTCGTCATTCAAATATTTGTCGTTTTTTAAGGCAAGATATTTTTGTGGCAATGAACTAGATTCTGTATCTGATGAATTTTCAAACGTATGCTTCTTTTTGAGCACCGGCACCTTTGTCACATTATAGCCTGTTAGGCGGGAGTGGTTGATAGTGTAGCGTTGTTGCCGGAAAAGCGATGTAGTGATTTATTAAAGTGCGACAGTAAACTTGAAAAATCCGCCAGCTCATAGCCCGAGGAGTGGATGAGCTGTGAGGTCCAGATCTTATCATGATGATGATCGGGAATGTGCATGCGCAGTGCCATATAGAGTACATCTGCTGCTTTTTTGGAGTCTCTGAACATAACGGTCGCATAATCCATCAATGACAGGTCCAGATCTTATCCTGATGATGATCGGGAATGTGCATGCGCAGTGCCATATAGAGTACAGCTGCTGCCTTTTTGGAGTCTGAACACAACGGTCGCATAATCCATCAATGACAGGTCCAGGTCTGATCCTGATGATGATCGAGATTGTGCATGCGCAGTGCCATATAGAGAACATCTGCTGCCTTTTTGGAGTCTCTGAACATAACGGTCGCATAATCCATCAATGGCAGCTCCAGTATGTAGCGTGCCAAGGCTAGGATGGGCATCGGGACCCGGGCACAAATGGCATAACGACGCAGGAAGCGATAGGATATCGGAACGTTCACATTGACAGCATTTTTTATATCTTCGTAACCCATATCTGTAACATGTCGATGCTTACAAGGTTGCATCGACAGCCAGTGTTGTCCATATATACAATTAATCTTAATATCTTACATTGCACAAGTACTTAATAACTAACTAATACTACTACTACTACAATACAAATAAGTTTGACACAATTTATGGCGCAATTTTGACTTGACGATGTTCATTTGACTGAACACTCGTTCCACCTCTGCATTCGACCATGGCAGAGAAAATTGAATGGCAAATAATGCAAGCGCCTTAAAGGGGTTGTTATTTCCTGCGTCTCTCTCTATACGCAAGCACCTCTACACAAAATTGTACAGATTCTTCTATTTTTTCCCATTTTATGAGGTCAATTTTGTCCAATTGTGACTTTAATTCGTCAATATCCGATATTTTAAAATATGCAAAAATATTTATGAAATCAAATATATTTTTGTGGGGTCGCAGTATATTATCCACTGCAAATATAATGACTGTCTTTTAGAATATTGAAGTTGTGGGGAAGTCTAAAATGAAAAAGTGTATTATAAATATAGTGATAATATAAATTGCGAAGTTGCATTATTAATTGTTTCACAAAATTAACGCAAACCTGCCTTATTTCCGGTTCTTGTTCTTTGCATTCAAAAGATTTCATCTTTTGTTCAAAAGCATATCCTAAATGCAAATCTTTTACTTTAATATGCGTAAAATCATCTTTAAAGATCTCAATGTTTATATCCGGGTGTATGATTTTTATACCCTGTGCCCATTTGAAAAATGGGAAAAACAGGGTTAATAACTTTGTGCGAATGTATGTAACAGCCAGAAGGAGGCGTGGCAGACCCCACAAACTATATATATTCTTGATCAGGGAGACGAGCTGAGTCGATTTAGCCCTGTCTGTCTGTCTGTCTGTCTGTCCGTCTGTCTGTCTGTCTGTCTGTATGAATGCTGAGATTTTCTAAACTATATAAGCTAGAGAAGCCGTTTTGGTCTCTTTTGAAAGGTGTGTACCATACGCAGATCAAGTTTATTTCAAATCTTGGATGCCACGCCCCTGTCGCCTACAATGAATGAAATAAAATACATTCGCCAATTTAAGAGACACTGAGCTCTTTACATAAATTCTGTCTTCAGTAGTTTGTAGGTCTATGCCATACGCAGATGAGGCTTTGTTCAAATTTTGGATGCCACGCCCCCTTTACGCCTTAATCGATAAAAACAGAATAACAAGCGTAAAATTGAACATAGAATGTTGTTATTTGGAATATATACTCTCTTTCATAATATTTAACTATCCTGAAAAGCGCATTGAAATCGGTTAATAAACACAGGAGTTATTAGCGAAACAATATTGCAGGCGGCAACTCGCTCGCCCTTGCTGCTACGTTGACAACTTTATATAATTATATTTAAAATATTTTTTATACTGTATTTGCGAGCGCGCAGCGCGAGCTTTGGCACAGGGTATAAGACAGTCGGGCCCGTCCGACTGATCTGTTCCGCCCATTCTGGTTTCTTTTAGTGAATTGATGCTTGTCGTAAGCTCATTCAGTAACTTGGAAGATTCCTGCCGTTCACTTTAAAACAATTTGTTAAGTTTTTGCATATTATTTAAGATCGGTCGCAAAAACAATAAATACAACAAATTAGTTTCGTCGTTATATATAGATCATGAAAATTTGGCCTTGTGGCATTGATACCCATCTGCTATCGCAAACTCTGGGTATTTTTAATGGGGTCTGAAAAAAATTAAAGCGTCAGTGAGTCAAAGGAATAAAGTGAATTATTCGACAGGTAATACATGTGTTAATAAGCAAATATTAACAATTATACTACTAACCAGCTTTTGGGACGAGTACAGAAATTAGACGTTAAATTTGTGTTATGTTAGACAGTTAGTTGGACGAACACGATTTACTGTTTACTTCACATGTATGTTACATATATATTTGATCATTATTTATACATTCATATATTTTTTGTTGTTTATTTGGCGCTGCGAACTTTTCGCAAACCAGGAATAGGTATCCGCCACAAGAAATTCCAAGGCCTTTGGCATACTACCTTTGCACGCCAGATTCACAGCCAATTGTATAGAGTGACATACACATTTAATTAATATTAAAGTGGGCACACTTTTTTTTTAATTCAGTGTATACGCTCTTTTTAGATCCTGTCATCACATTAGCATTGTCGGTTCCAAGCCCAATTGAAATGTTTAAATTTTTTTCTGTAACTTCAGCTTCAAATAGTCTGCTATGGAAATAGCATCTCCGGACTCGATACTAACTAAACATAGGAAAGTAGACACCATACTTTGCTTTCTTACACTAGAATAATTTATAACGATACCTAAAAGTTGTAAAATGCACATGTATAGAACGAAGGCAATTAATTTATGAACACACAAATATATTTTTACAAATTATAAAGCAAAATAATGTTATATTTACCAATCAATTTTGTCACACGGATGTCGGTTGACTCATTTAGAAGCAAACTATATTTCGATGATCCAATATTAATCAATAGGTCTTACATGAAGTTCACTGCCAACACATTGTTTATGTGCGGCTGCACTGCACGCTTTAAATTGTTTCACACACAATTTTGACAAGTCCACAGGTGATATTGCCGTGTGCTCAGCCACATACAAACATAGTGCAGCTTCCTGCTCCTCTGTCTTCCAGCATTTGGAAGGAAAACTTAGTTTTTGTGTATGACCGATTGCGCCCATTGTCGAAATATGTTTTTTGGACGCCGCATGTTGCCGTATGTCGTATACCTTACCTTATGCTACTGAGCATTTACAATAGCAACAAAATGCCTTGCCTGGATCAGCTGGCATTTTCCGGAGCCAGTCCTTAAACTCACTACTTTCCAGCCAAGCATCGCGAAATTATTGTTTGTAAATGGCTTTCGGCATTTTGGCACGTACGCTTCGATTTACTTTTATTTCGCAATTAATTATTAGAGAGCACATAACATAATGCGATAATACATGTATATCGCACCATCCAAAAAATCTATCGATCAGAAAGCACGATCATACGAATAAAGTTTCCGTAAAAATTCGCAAAAAAGAACCAGCAGAATATTATATTCTTGTGCTGCAAAACATTGAACACCAAAATATAGTTTTTCGTTGAAGTCACAAATACATTAAGATATATGCTAAATTATTTTTAAAAATGTGCTATTTAAAACCAGAATGGGCGGAGCAGATCAGTCGGACGGGCCCGACTGTAGAATACCCTGTACCCAATATTTTAAATATAATTATATAAAGCTGTCATACAAAACGTAGCAGCCATTCTTCTTCTTCTTACTGTGTTATGTGCGCCAGCTTTACCGGCCGCGCTGCTAGAGGGCGAACGAGTTGCCGCCTGCAATATTGTTTCGCTAATAACTCCTGTGTTTATCAACCGATTTCAATGCGCTTTTCAGGATAGTTAAATATAATGAAAGAGAGTATATATTCCAAATAACAACATTCTATGTTCAATATTACGCTTGTTATTCAGTTTTTATCAATTAAGGCGTAAATGGGGCGTGGCATCCAAAATTTTAACAAAGCCTCATCTGCGTATGGCATAGACCTACAAACTACTGAAAACAGAATTATTGTAAATAGCTCAGTGTCTCTTAAATTGGCGAATGTATTTTATTTTATACATTGTAGGCTACAGGGGCGTGACATCCAAGATTTGAAATAAACTTGATCTGCGTATGGTACACACCTTTCAAAAGAGACCAAAACGGCTTCTCTAGCTTTTATAGTTTAGGAAATCTCAGCGTTCATACAGACAGACAGACAGACAGACGGACAGACAGACAGACAGGGCTAAATCGACTCAGTTCGTCTCCCTGATCAAGAATATATATACTTTGTGGGGTCTGCCACGCCTCCTTCTGCCTGTTACATACATTCGCACAAAGTTATTAACCCTGTTTTTCCCATTTTTCAAATGGGCACAGGGTATAAATATTATAGGCTAGTTAATTTAAAAAAAATTCTAGATCTAGCCTGAAATAGGCTAAACTGGCAACACTGTGTCGAACCGTAGACGGGATACGAACGTAAGAACAGCAGAGCCACAGCAAAATACTAGACGCAGGAGGCAGCGACGTACAGACATCGAGTTTCGAGAGGGGGAGAGAAACGCAGATAGTCTATGTAATTCGAACCGTAGACGGAAAAACGACGTAAGAAAAGTTGAGCAAGAGGAAATTACTAAGAATACGAGGCAGATACGTTCAAATCCCGATATAAGGGGAAGGGAACAAGTAGCAGATACTCTACGTAGATCGAAACACGGCGACAAGACTTGAGTTACCGGACTAACGAACAGGGACGAAATACAGCACTTAGGTCGCAACAGAGGACAGATCTAGAACGCCGTCTGATAGAAAGGGAACAGGATAGAATAGGCAGGGCGCGAATTAGAGGCTAATGCTGCTCGAAGAATTGCCGAGCAGGCGTTGAATAGTGTGCGGAGACGAGGTACCCGTATACAGCAGCGCCAACCTGTTTCAGACGCCATAAGGCGTCTTAGTCAGCGTGTTAGTCAATATAGAAACATTAGCCAGCATAGGGAAGCAGAGAACGAACGAAATGCTGAACACATGAGAGGTGTTCAGTTTCTATTTAACCGTAAAATTAGGTTCCAATTATCTGTGCTATTGTTGTAAGGGACTGTGGTTTCCTTACCAAGTTGAACAAATTCTTCGCAATTTCATTGAAAACCGAAATTCTTTTAGTAAAGAAATTTTAGTTTTCGCAAGTCAGTTTCCTTCTCCTGACGACTTAATTCAACTCTGCTAAACTTGCAGCCGGCATATAAAATCTGGTAGGAAATCCAAACTTTCAATTTCAAATGTCCTAGATTTCTCTGAGCAGCCTGAATGGTATAAAGGACCTAATTGCTCCTCGTCTTCCATTTATGGTAATTTAAATCTGATCTGTGATCGTCAGAGTGCAATTAAAGGAGCTGTTGTTCATATCTCTATTCCGGTTAGCAATATCGTGACTTTCCTCCCACGAGCTTTTCATGAGGCCGAGGTAATTCAGCTTCACGTTAAACGTAGGATGGAATATAGACATGATTTCATGGCTGAAACCATCAGGCCCCATAAAGTATTTGAGGCAATTAGGCATTTAGTAGGAACAGAGCTTTATTCCAGAGAATTTAGACTGCGACACAGATTTTGATTTTTTTATTTCATTTTTCAATTTTGATTTTCCATTTTTGTTTTTTGCAGTTATTTTTCTTTTTTAATTCGATAACTTAAGTTAAGTTAAGTTCGCCACAAGTGAAAGGCGACAAAAACCACCCATATATATGTGTTGTGAAACCGTAGGCATCATTGATGAGCACAGGAGTGCTCGGGGGTATTCAATCTTGTACCAATAAATTCAGACAAACGTAATTCATCAAAATTTAAATATTTATTACACTTTCAATTGTCTTTAGTTTCATTTTAATACATTTAATTTAATCAAAGAAATTTGCGAATATAAAACGCGACCAGCTCGCACGTACGTCCGTCTCGTTGCTCTTCACGCTCTCTTTTAATGTAGTTTGAACATGTGCGTGCGAGAGTGGAAAATGTTAAATTACAGCTTATGTTATTGGCAGGGTTGCCAGGAATCCGTCCATGCCGCCCCCAATACTGGGACCAGTATTAGAATTCGTAGATCCATATCCGTTTGAATGAGTGTAGGCTTCTTGCTGAAATGATAAGAGCCTATCACAGTGAATGTATATGCGATCAAAGGTTGAGGAGGTTGAGGAGGCGTGGCAGACCCCATAAAGTGTTTATATTCTTGATCAGGACGACAAGCCGAGTCGATATAGCTATGTCCGTCTGCCTGTCTGTATGTCTGTATGAACACCTAGATATCAGAAACTTAACCGCTAGAGACACCATATTCGGGTATTTAGGATCCCCTATTCAGTAAGCAGCACGAGTTTGTTTTAGATTTTGGATAGCTCCCTCCCCTTCCCACACAAACCGACAAATGCTACTGTAGCCATAGTTTGCAAGCTATTGATTTGTAATTTGGTATTTAACTAGTTTATGGCATTCTCTATCGACGCTGTGAATTTCGTTTCGATCGGATAAGCAAACCGCATACATATGCCACAGACAATTTGCCGCACTGTGCAGAGGGGGGGTGGTGTGCGTGTCTTTGATTGTGTTTGTATTTACACAAAGTAGTAGTTGTAGTAAAGTAAAGGATCTGCTACAGTCGGTTACGTCCGACTGTAGCCTTCGTCCCACTGATCTGCCCCGTCCAAATTTTTTTATAAATGCATGTAAGCACCACTACAGCCAAAGTAGTACCACTACCACTAAGCACTCAATACATAGAGGCGTCAAACAGCCAAAAAAAAGTGGTTTTACAAAAATCTCGACGGTCGCGTCCCGGCAACAAGCAACTTGTGCGAATCGAACACGCAACCGAACATCTGCCTTGGCTCTGTATAGGAATGGTTGCAAGCGAGCTCGCTACGAACGCACTTCAAACGCACGTCAGTCGACTGCCGACATTTGAACTGAGAGCACGGACTTATTCGTGCTCTCCGTCCCATGCGCTCGTGCCAGTTTGCAATGCTGGCCAGCGATTTTGATTCTCGTTTCAGTTTTCTGTTTGGATGCTGAGCATCGGCGGTCAGCGCACATTGAGAGTCGCGATGTTTATACTCTCTCTAATTTGCATATATTCCGCAGCCACTAGAATTAAGCAATTACATAAATAGGGTATCAACTTGCGACGTTCATTGACGTTTGGGCTTCGTCAAAGTTGTTGTTGGGAATTTCTGTTTCGCTTGTGTTTGTATGAAGAGTTCGGCTGTGGCTCGGCCTTTGAGTGATGTTGCTGTCTTTGTCGGTTTTGCTTGCTGTTGGGAAGTTCCCACGGTAGTTCGTAGTTTTGCGTTCGCACAGTGGATTCCTTTTCCGTGTTGAGCCACCTGTTCGATCGTATTGTGTTTTATCATATCGAAAATACTGTCCTGCCAATAGGAATGTAAAACGTGTACTTCAAAGCAAAGCACAAGTCATTCTGAGCTCAAAGTGAACAGATCGTAGTGTCGACAGGAATTTGTAAAAATTTTCAAATTTTTAAATATTTTCAATTGTGCTCAAATCCTTTACGGTACGTTGTGTGAGTTGCGCGTGTGTTAAATTTGTACTAATACTTGTGCGAATTTTTATTTACAGTGCATCAACAGCATAACATGGGAAGTATATTCTCTAGACAGGCCATTGCCGAGGACCAACCTCATAACGATCCGAACGCTGAGAATGCTGCTGCCGATGGAGTTGAAAATGCCGGTGAAAATGCTGCTGCAGCAGAACAGGGTGAGATCGAAGGCGAAGAAAACTCCGCCGCTGCCGAGCGTGCAGCTGGGAATGCTGCAGCAGAACAGGGTGAGAATGATTCCCCGGAAAACATCGAGCAAGCAGCGGAGGTTGCTCACGAAGCTGGATCTGCCGAAGTTGAATTTGTCGCTGAGATTCTAGATGCGATTTCCGGCGATGCAAATGGCGGCGATGCTGCAGCAGCAGAACAGGGTGAGAACGCTGCCCTGGAAAACATCGAGCAGGCAGAGGAGCTTGCTCATGAAGCTGGATCTGCCGAAGTTGCATCAGGCGCTGAGATTCTTGAAGCGGTTTCCGGCGATGCAAATGGCGGCGATGCTGCAGCAGCCGCCATCGAGCAGGCAGCGGAGGCTGCTCCCGCAGTAGATGGACCCAACATCGCGCAGGAAAACCCTGCCGGCATCGAGCATGAAGCTGCTCATGAAGCTGACGCCCAAACTGGAGCTGACGCTAACATTCTAGATGCACCTTCCGATGAAGAAAATGGCGGCGTTGCTGCTGCAGCAGAGCAGGGTGAGATCGAAGGCGATGAAAACTCCGCCGCCGCCGAGGGTGCAGCTGGGAATGCTGCAGCAGAACAGGGTGAGAATGCTGCCCTGGAAAACATCGAGCAGGCAGAGGAGCTTGCTCATGAAGCTGGATCTGTCGCTGAGATTCTTGAAGCGGTTTCCAGCGATGCAAATGGCGGCGATGCTGCAGCAGCCGCCATCGAACAGGCAGCGGAGGCTGCTCCCGCAGTAGATGGACCCAACATCGCACAGGAAAACCCTGCCGGCATCGAGCATGCAGCCGCTCATGAAGCTGACGCCCAAACTGGAGCTGACGCTAACATTGGTTGCATTCACCAGGTTACCGCTCCATGGATCGCTCACCCGATAACCGAAGAAAGCAACCCTAATGCATCATAAAATTGCAGCGCATGGATTTTATGATGCAATTGTATGATGCATTAGGGTTGCTTTCATCGGTTATCGGGTGAGCGATCCATGGAGCGGTAACCTGGTGAATGCAACCATTCTTGATGTGACTTCCGCTGCAGCAGAACAAGGTGAGTTCAATGCCCTGTTAAACTCCGCCGCCGCACAGTGGTCCGGCTTGTATGGAAGTATGCGACATAAATGGTTATAGTTGAGATATCGTTATACAATTTTCACCAAAAACGTATTAAAACATTTTTTATTTGTCATAAAAAAATTGGCCACATCGGCCAACTATATCCTATAGCTGCCATAGAAAACTTAACTTTAATATTATAATAATATAAAATACTAATACATAATTCAAAAATAAAAACCACAGTCAGACGCTGCCAACAGTAAAAACTGTTAGGATAGGTTTTAGCTACGATATACTCACATACTTTAAATACGCTCAATATGTTATAATATATATAGATTGGTCTACAAAAAATATGTATATATGTATGTATATAGATATATATTTATTAATTTTATTATTTATTATATTATGAATTTTGCTATTTAAAGATTGCGGTAAAAAATAAAAATGTTTAATATGCATTACTGCACACACTGTTGTAAAAAATAAAATTAATATTTCTATACATTATTAACAATAAAATATGCTGAAAAATGAATATAATATGTCCATATTTATTATTTACAATATATGTATAGATAAAATAAAAAAAAACACAATACCATCGAACAGGTGCGCTCAACACGCAAAAGGAATCCACTGTGCGAACGCAAAACTACGAACTACCCTGGGAACTTTCCAACAGCAAGCAAAGCCGACAAAGACAGCAACATCACTCAAAGGCCGAGCCACAGCCGAACTCAAAATCGCTGGCCAGCATAGCAAACTGACACGAGCGCATGGGACGCAGAACACAAATAAGTCCGTCCTCTCAGTTCAAATGTCGGCAGCCGACTGACGTGCGTTGGAACTACGTTCGTAGCGAGCTCGCTTGCAATCTTTTCTATACAGCTTCAAGGCGGCTGTTCGGTTGCGTGTTCGATTCGCACAAGTTGTATGTTGCCGGGACGCGATCTTCAAGATTTTTGTGAAACCACTTTTTTGCCTGTTTGACGCCTCTATGTATTGAGTGCTTAGTGGTTTTGATTTGCTTACATAAGAAAATTTATTCCATTCACAAAAATCTCGAAGGTCGCGTCCCGGCAACATACAACTTGTGCGAATCGAACACGCAACCGAACATCTGCCTTGGCTCTGTACAGAAACGGTTGCAAGCGAGCTCGTTACGAACGCACTTCATACGCACGTCAGTCGGCTACCGACTTTTGAACTGAGAGCATGCTTTTGATGGCGTTCTCCGTCCCATGCGCTCTTGGCAGTTTTCAATGCTGGCGAGCGATTTTGATTTTAATTCACATTCAGTTTTCTGTTTGGATGAATATCTATATTTGCTCGCTGCATGATCATGGGATGCTTATTGTAAGCGTTAAGCTTAATAGCCGCAAAAGATCGTTTTAAGAAAATTTTAAACTTGATCTTATTGCATTTAAATAGCTCTCATAATTTAGGTTAAGTTGATCGTGGGACAAAAAGCTATCAAAGTTTTTAAAACGATTTACGGAGTCACGATCAAATGGATAATCCACGAAAAATTTGTGCGATGCTGTGCAACATTCGCACAATCTTTTCCTAAGCGAAATAGTATTTCTGTTTGAGGAATGGATGGCTATTCCATAAATCCACACAGGTTTAATGATTGCCTTATAAAGTAGCAATTTGATCTTTAGGGATAGTTCACTTCTTTTGGACAGCAACCATGACATTGACCTTGCCTTATATCTGACAAATTTGACCTTTTCATCAATGTGTTGCTTCCATGTAAGCCTCTGATCCAATGTCATTCCCAGGTATTCCGCCGAGTTTTTTGTGGGATGATAGAACCGTTTAAAGAGACAGGCGGACAAGAAAACAGCGAAAAAAACACAAAGTACAGGGTCTACTACAGTCGGTTACGTCCGACTGTAGCTCCGTCCTTACTTTTTTTTTTAATATTTTACAAGCTTGCTGCAGCAATTCACCATATCCAGTAGTTCTGGCACCTCATTCAAAACTTTTCCAATAACATTATGAAGTAAGTGGTTCACACAGTTTAAGGCATTCTGTCCCCTATTATTAAGTCAAAGTCCCTTGAAATTATTTCGATTTTGTTTTTAATATTGTTACCTAAGAAATGTTAGTTATTTGTTATATTCTATGCCAACCTTTAACATACTATAATTCTTACCGGTACAGGATACATTTCTCGCTTATTTTACTGTTAGCAAGCTGTTTTTAAGGGTTCCTTCTTTAATATAATGGATCGTCAGAGATATATATGAAAGTTTGAAAAAGTCGTCCGTCCAAATATATGTATTAAATATTTGCCTTTGTCTTGCAATTTTGATAAACTAAATTTGATGTGATCTCGAATTTTTAAATATATTTGCACATGTTGCACACCACAACATCATTTATTTTAAGTCAATTTTTATGGACAATTCGAGAAAATGTCTCCCAAACTTTGCTAGTGGGTTATTTCTTTTAGCAACAACTTGACGACTTGACTGCTACTTTCGACTGCCTCCTTGACGACGATTCCACGACTTAGCGACATCTCTGACAGCATGACTCCTCATGTTAACAGACGGCTCCACACCGCTAGTGTGACCAGGGATCTTCTTAGATTAACGTTGCCTTCCTGATCCTCAAACCGCTTGTACTTCTGCTTTTTACATATACAGTAAGCGACACAAAAAAAGCCGCACTCTCAATATGCACACATTTCTAAGTTTGGAGGCCTGGGGTTTCCATAATTGCTGGTCAAATCGGTTGATTATTTTTTTACAAGTTAATGGAACATTTTTAAGGAAAATCCCATTTAAATTTTTGTTTTGTTTGTTTTTATATCGAATTATTTTGTTTTTCAAATCTACATAAATTTTACTGTTTTTCTGTTAATATGAACTTCTTAAGTAAGTAATTATAATAACACAAATATTAAAAAAAAAAACAGTTTTGAACAAAGTAATATTTCATTAAAAAACAATACAAGTTTTCTGACAAAATAGTTTAAATTAGATTTTTTAAATTTAAATTATTACTTTGTAGTACCCCCTTTTGCTTTGTTAACGCATTTCACCCTATTGGTCTTCGAATCGTATAAATCTTTTAAATATTCTTCCGTGATATCTTTAAACCATATATTTTCTATGATTTTCCTTAACTCCACCATTGTTTGTGGCTTCCGTTTATTTATTTGGCTCTCATAAGGGACCAGAGATTCTCTATTGGGTTGGGGTAGGGTTTAATGCCCGATTCTTCGTTCAAATTGAATATCTTTAGTCACAAAAAGGTAATTACTAATCGAATATGTGGTTTTAATGAGAAAAGGTCTTGCAATTGCTCGATGGCAAGGTGCTGAGCCTTCCTGAAAAATTGGATTTTCTTCTCTTTCAGTTAGGGACTCAATCCAAGGCACAACTCCAGTTAAAACGTTTTGTTTGTGTTTTTTCCAGAGATCGCAATCAGTTTCAAAATAAAAATTGCAAAACAATTATTATTTGTCAATTTATTATTTCCTGTGATTGCGCCTAGGCCTTCTGTTAAAGTCTTCAAAATATCGTAGTTGATTTTACTGGAAATTTTCTTTTCCTGCAACATTTTCTTGATGGCTTCGCCGGCACTGGAAGACGGACGCAACAAAAAAATAAATAAAAATATAAAAAACCTAAAAAAAAATAATATAAATATAAAATGAATACAAAAAATTAAATGTAAAAAATAAAGAAATATAAAAAAAACATTAAAAAATTGAAAATAAAAATTGAATTCCCATATCTTTTGAACCAAGTTGACTACGGCCAAAATTTAAATGGATTCGTGATCTGTGATGCAATACCTTTCAAATGCAACATCGCATGTCCAGGACGAATATTAAGGATTCTTATACTAAATTTGTTAATATCTAGTATTAAGTACCACACACGTTGCCAGGCACTTTTGTCATATGTATTTGTACATACATATACATATGTCAATATGCTATATATGAATATGCACCAATACATATACATAGTACATTTTAGAGCAGCTACTAATGTGTGTGTATGGATGTACTATATATGCACACACTTGTTCAAAAGATATGGGAATTCAATTTTAAATTAAAAAAAAATTTGTGTGTTAGTTGCACTCGTCGCCGATGGTTTTTTTTGGCTCAATTTTTTATACCCTGTTTTTAACTCATAATTATTATTTGCGATCCCTGGTTTTTCTGCATTCACGATACCCTGAACCATTAAAAGTGATTCACATTTATATTTGGATATGCATCTCCATACCATAATGTAAGGTGAATGCTTGATTGTGCCTACACAGCAATTTTCAGAAAATCGTTCCCCATTTCTACGCCGCACCCTGCAGAAGCCATCGGGTCCAAAGAGCTTAAATTTAGACTCATCTGAAAATAGTACCCGTGACCATTCAGAATCACTCAAATTTTTCTTGTCCTTTGCCCAGTTTAGTTTATTTTTAGACCCTTTACTTTGAAAAAGTAAAAAGGGTCTATTAGTTTAGTGCAAAGAGGAAATGTGTGTAACACCCAGAAGGAGGCGTGGCAGACCCCACAAAGTGTATATATTCTTGATCAGGACAACAAGGCGAGTCGATATAGCCATGTCCGTCTGTCCGTCTATCTGTCTGTCCGTCCGTCTGTATGAACACCTAGATCTCAGCAACTATAAGAGCTAGAGACACCATATTCGGGATTTAGATTCCCCTATTTAGTAAGCAGCACGAGTTTGTTTTAGATTTTGGATACCTCCTCCCCTTCCCCCGTAAACCACAAAAAGATGCTGTAGCCACAGTTTTAAAGCTATCGATTTGGTGTTTGGTATTTAACTAGTTTACGACATTCTCTATCGACGCTTTAAATTTCGTTTCGATCAGATAAGAAACAGCGAAAATATGGAACGGACAATTTGCCGCACTAGGCAGAGGGGGGGTGGTGTGCCTTGCATACGCGGGTAGCTTAGTGTGTGTGCGTCTGATTGTGTTTGTATGTACATATACTCAAAGTAAAGGGTCTCCTACGGTCGGTTACGTCCGACAGTAGCCTCCGTCCCACTGACCTGCCCCGTCCCTACATTTTTTCATTCGAATTTTCATAAGTGGCTTATTTGCAGGTCTTCTTACAAGTAACCCCATACCGTTTAGCCCACGTTGAATTGGTCGCACTGAAATCTCCTTCGCAAATTCTAGCTGTACCTCAGACGCTATCTCAACTCATTTTTGAAAAAGGGGAAAAACATGGTTAATAACTTTGTCAGAATGTATGTAACAGGCAGAAGGAGGCGTGGCAGTCGATTTAGCCATGTCTGTCTGTCTGTCCGTCCGTCCGTCTGTCTGGATGGACGCGTCGATTTCGGAAACTACAAAAGCTAGCGATGCCGTTTTGGTTGCTATAGTTAGGTGTATTCAATACGCAGATCAAGTTTATTTCAAATCGTTGATGTCACGCCCCCTTCACGCCCAAAAAACAATAAAACTCACATAACCTCGATTTTTTAACACAAAAAGTTGAATAACAAACGTTATATTACACACAATAAGTTGTTATTTGGAACATAAACTCTTTTGTATTATATTCAACTATCCTAAAAAGCGCATTGAGCGGTTAAGCGGTCAAGCGGTTAAGAAACACAGGAGATATTAGCTCCATAGTTGAACTTAAAAGTTAAAAAACAAGCGTAATATTAAACATAGAATGTTGATATTATTGAATAAATACTCTCTTATATTATATTTAACTGTCCTGAAAAGCGAATTCAAATCGATTAATAAATAAACGAGATTTAAGCTTCGCAATATTGCATTGCACGTGCCTTGCCAGCTCAGCCGCTTTACGTTTGGGAATAGCGTGCGAAAGGGATGGCAATACCAAGCATGTTGCATGTGAGAACATTTGAACATACAAAGTTAAATAGCAAGCGTAATATTGAACATAGAATGTTGTTATTTGGAACATAAGCCTTCTTATATTATATTTAACTATCCTAAAAAGCGCATTGAAATCGGTTAATAAACACAAAAAATATAAACAATGTTGCAGGCCACGCTCGTCCTGTGGCAGTGCGCCCATTAATTGGTGAACTATACTTTATAAATACAATAATTTAAATTATGTTTAAAATATTTTAAATTATATACCGTAAGTGCGAGCGCGCAGCGCGAGCTTCGGCATAGGGTTTAAGACTGTCAGGTCGAGCGAGATTTTTAAGTGTGGTATTGTCTGTTCAATATTATTTGCTTTGTTATGCAAAATGAGTTAGAATAGCAAGTGTATATTGTATATAGTATTTTGCTATCTTTGATGAATTCGTCAAACCCCAGTTTGCGTTTGCGTCCTCAGGATCCTCCAAATATTCTACGGGTCCATATTCTGGGCAATCTTCTGCCCTATATTTTGGGGTATCTTCTGGCGCATCTTTCGGCCCATCTTCTGTCACCCTAGGCGTATTCGAGGATCTATCCTCCCCTTTCGACTCATCTCCTGATTCATCTCCAGGCTCTTCTTCGCTTGTGAAAGACAATTCAGCATTCAAATTGTCATCCTGGCTTTTTGAATCTTTATATTTCTTTGGCGTCATACAACGACGCTGAATGGCCTTGCGTTCCAAGTTCCTGTTGCGAGGACTTGTCACAGCACTTGGGGCAATTATAGACGAAGCTGAGGCCTAGGTGGAACTCGGTGGTGAACGCCCAGCGTCTAAAGGCTCCCCGGATAGCAGAGTAGATCAGTTGGACACGGCCGACTGTTAAATATTATTATATGTATATATTTACTTTAATTTGTTGTCCTGTTCATATGTTTGTATGGATGTATGTGCAGGTGTGCATACACACACAAATATGTATGTTGCAAATACAAATACGCACAAAGTGTCTTGCATCGTGCTTGGTATTGCTATTTCTCTTGCACGCAATTCTTACCCGTAAAGCGGCTGTGCTGGCAAGACGCGTGCGATGCAACGCATGCAATATTGCGTTGCTTAAATATCCTATGTTTAATAACCCCGTGTCAATGTGTTATAATTGTAAATACAGTAGAATCCGGTTATAACGACGCCGCTTATAGCGTCCGTCCGGTTATTGCGACGAAAACTCGATGGTTTGGTTGGTCCCCATACAAACTTATATGAAACGGCCTCCGCTTATAACGACTCCGCTTTTAGCGACAAACCGCTTATAACGACGAGATTTTTCACAATTCAATTTAATTTTTCATTTCAATTCAACCGGATATTGCGACGTGCCGAACAAAAAAAAAACTTTAAAGAGGAAAATTTGATTTCTTTAACAATGCTAAAAGAAGCAAACAAAATCATGGATTTTGTGTTTTTTCAATACGAAAAAGAAACAAAATCATGGATTTTGTCTTCCGGATATAACGACGTCGGTCCCTTGAAAGTCGCTATAACCGGATTCTACTGTATTAAATTTTTTGTTTTGATTAAAAAATTAATTTGTTTTATTTTAAAACCTATTACGAACATGGCATCCATAATATAAAAAAAAATTTTTTTTTTGCTCCTTTCGGATAGTGCGTCTGCCGGATATAACGACGTAAAATCGTCGGTCCCTTGAATGTCGCTATAACCGGATTCTACTGTATAATAATAATATAAATATATAGGCGAGGCAGATCAGATGGGCGGAAGGCTACAGTCGGACGTAACCGACAGTAGTACTTTGAGTATATCTATGTATTGTATGTAACAAACACCCGCGTATGCAAGGCACACCACCGCCCCCCACCCTTCTGCCTGGTGTGAACAATTTTCCGTTTCATATGTTCGCTGTTTCTGATCCGATGAAAACGAAATTTACAGCGGCAATAGAGAATGCCATAAACTAGTTAAATACCAAATCAATAGCTTGCAAACTGTGGCTACAGTAGCTGTTTGAAATTTTTAGGGGTAGGGGGAGGTATCCAAAATCTAAAACAAACTCCTGCTAAATTGGAGAGCCTAAGTACTGAATATGGTGTCTCTAGCTCTTATAGTTGCTGAGATCTAGTGTGGTCATACGGACGGACAGACAGACGGACGGACATGGCTATATCGACTCGGCTTGTCGTTCTGATCAAGAATATATATACTTTGTGGGGTCTGCCACGCCTCCTGGGTGTTCGACACATTTCCTCTTAGCACTTAATTAATAACCCTTTTTACTTTTTTAAAGTAAAGGGTCAAGGTCAAATAAATATAAAAGTATGTTTTGAGTTTGTATTTGCTTGTCTTTTGTTGGTATGTTTGTGTTATTTGTGTGTGTGGCTTTTAGTGTGAAGTGCCAGTCGCTTGTGCAGCTTACAGGGTATACCGAATACCTTCTGGTAGTGGTGACTGGTATTCAAACCTAGCTATTGAGGAGCCGCCTGCCAAGGTATTGTAGAGTTCATAATGAAAACTACGAGAATCATTTGCGTCCACTTTATATTTAATAACATAAATTAATGAATATTACTATTTAGTATGTATGCAGCGCCGCCTCTAAAGCAGACCCGCTAAATCCAACTAACCACCAACCAACCATCAATCCCATCAGTTTGTCAATCGATTTGTCCCTAATGTGCTATATAGGAGTCATTCAGCGTAGGCTGTTTACGTCGCTTCTTCCGATCGCTGTTGTGTGATCCCATAATGATATGGAGATATAGAATCCCCGGCCGCAATGGCGGGGAAGAGGGAGCTACAGTGGTTCACAGAATCAATTATCGAATACCATCTGATGGTAGTGATTGGTATTCCAATCTATCTCGTAAGGAGCCGCCTGCCAAACCATGGTAGCATTGGCTGGGAAGGGGAAGCTACAGTGGTTCACCGAATCGATTATCGAATACCATCTGATGGTAGTGATTGGTATTCCAATCTATCTCGTAAGGAGCCGCCTGCCAAACCATGGTAGCAATGGCTGGGAAGGGGGACCTACAGTGGTTCACAGAATCGATTATCGAATACCATCTGATGGTAGTGATTGGTATTCCAATCGATCTCGTGAGGAGCCGCCTGCCAAACCATGGTAGCAATGGCTGGGAAGGGGGACCTACAGTGGTTCACAGAATCGATTATCGAATACCATCTGATGGTAGTGATTGGTATTCCAATCTATCTCGTAAGGAGCCGCCTGCCAAACCATGGTAGCATTGGCTGGGAAGGGGAAGCTACAGTGGTTCACCGAATCGATTATCGAATACCATCTGATGGTAGTGATTGGTATTCCAATCTATCTCGTAAGGAGCCGCCTGCCAAACCATGGTAGCAATGGCTGGGAAGGGGGACCTACAGTGGTTCACAGAATCGATTATCGAATACCATCTGATGGTAGTGATTGGTATTCCAATCGATCTCGTGAGGAGCCGCCTGCCAAACCATGGTAGCAATGGCTGGGAAGGGGGACCTACAGTGGTTCACAGAATCGATTATCGAATACCATCTGATGGTAGTGATTGGTATTCCAATCTATCTCGTAAGGAGCCGCCTGCCAAACCATGGTAGCATTGGCTGGGAAGGGGAAGCTACAGTGGTTCACCGAATCGATTATCGAATACCATCTGATGGTAGTGATTGGTATTCCAATCTATCTCGTAAGGAGCCGCCTGCCAAACCATGGTAGCAATGGCTGGGAAGGGGGACCTACAGTGGTTCACAGAATCGATTATCGAATACCATCTGATGGTAGTGATTGGTATTCCAATCGATCTCGTGAGGAGCCGCCTGCCAAACCATGGTAGCAATGGCTGGGAAGGGGGAGCTACAGTGGTTCACAGAATCGATTATCGAATACCATTTGATGGTAGTGATTGGTATTCCAATCGATCTCGTGAGGAGCCGCCTGCCAAACCATGGTAGCAATGGCTGGGAAGGGGGAGCTACAGTGGTTCACAGAATCGATTATCGAATACCATCTGATGGTAGTGATTGGTATTCCAATCGATCTCGTGAGGAGCCGCCTGCCAAGCGATGAGTTTATGAGGGATATGCTGAGTTTATGAGAGTCGAATACTAATAAAATTCTTTTTTAACAGACTCTTAATGAAATATCCTGTAAGCTGCACAACAAATGGCACTTCACATGCACAGGGACACGCACACATATAACACACACATAATGAAACACATTAATAATAGTGATATTATGTAACGTTATCTTTCAAATATATCAAAATTAATTATGAAACATTCGGTATTATAAAATGTATAATTATATTATAAAATAATCTAATAAAATCTAAAATAAAATTGTTTTAAACGGATTAAAGTTGAAAGTGAAATCCAAAAAAGGTTTGGCACCAATTTAATTGAAAACAGTAAAAAGTGACTTGATGTACAAAAAAACTAACTATAACCAGACTCTCTACGTTGCTGGATCCTAGTTTCAAGAATGAGGGCTTTTTATCATCAAACAAAAACCTCTTAAGCATGGGAGAACGAATTAGGCCTTCAGAGCAAACATTTTCATTCTGCTCCAGACAACAAAAAAGCCACCAGCACCATCTGACAATGAAGATGAGAGTGAGATTATTTTATTACATTCCTCGGCAGCATCCGGCGAACAACTCTGTGCTGTGTGAATTTTCCTTCAAGGTTAGCACGTGTGAAACGCCTCGAGTCCAAAGTTTTTTTGAAAATTGTACTTAGATTTGGACAATGTCTGATATTAAACCGAATTGGATAACAATGCTGAGCAACGTTTGCGCTGAAGCTGCGGACGAGCCCAAGCTGGAACCGAAACTGGAATCAAAGCAGGAGTCGACACTGGAGCCGAAGCTGGAACCGGAGTCGGAGCCCGAGTTAAAGCCGGAGCCGGAGCTGGAGGCGATTACGTTCAAAGTAACTGCCGAATCATATGGCAATAAGCTAAGCTGCGAGGGAATCGTAATGAGCATCGACGAGAATCAGGTTGTGCACCTGGCGAAAGTTTTGCCGTCGTTGGGAAGAGAGCAGGAAGCAATGAAGCAGGAGCAGGTGCTGGAGCTGGCGTTTGAGCATGACATGTCGATGCAGATCTCAACTGTGCCCCTCCCTTTGGTATCCGACTCCACCAAGGAGGTGGCGTCCATTATAATTCTGTACCGTGTCTAACTACAAACTGGGTTTCCGCCATGGCAAGGAAGGAATAGCTGGTCAAGATATCATTATGTTACATTAGCAAAAAATGTGGTCATCTACCCAATATTGCAAACCAATCCAGTTCCAATTTAAAAAAGAGACGACTCAGCTTTGCCCTGTCCACAAAATACAATATATGTAATACCAAGCCTAAAGAAATAAACAACCTAGAAATATTCTAAAAAAAAATTTATGAGTAGCGATTTGAGTTTGGACTTCATGCGGATTTGGAGGGTTATCCGCTATCGGCGGTGTTCATGCTGGATGGGGAGGAGGCGCTGCTGCAGCCGGTGCAGGCGTTGCAAGAGGAGCAGCACGACATGGATATAGACATGGAGATGGACATAAAACCTAATTATTTTAGGTTTAAAAATTTTAATTAAAAAATTAAAGTTTTTATAAAAAAAAAATTGAATGTAAACGTTTATTTGTATTTTTAAATTAGGTCATTTTTAAATAAAATTATTATTTTTTATAATTAAAATTGAAACATAATTATATTATCCGACAATTTTCTTAAAATCTATTAACCCTGATTTCCCTATTTTTCAATTGGTACAGGGTATAAATAACAAAATTCATTAAATTGTAATAAATTTATTTACAAACTACGAACTACCGTGGAAATTTTTTAACAGTAAGCAAAGCCCACAAAACAACTACACACAGGCAAAGCAACAGCCGAAATCCGCAAGGCCGAGCCAAAGAATAAATGCGCAAAACAGAATGTCGAAGACACAAACACGCGCACACAACGTCGCAAATTAATGCTCTTTCCTTTGATTTCCTCTATTCCACCGGGCCGCTGGCAGCGGCAGCGGATTATATGAAAATTAGAGAGAGCATCTACTTCGCGACTCCCAATATGCGCTGAGCGCCGATGCTCAGCATCCAAACAAAAAACTTTAATGAGAAGTAAAATCGAAGTCGCTGGCCAGCATTGAAAACTGACAGGAGCGCATGGGACGGAGAAAGCCAACAAAAGCATGCTCTCGGTTCAAGAGTCGGTAGCCGACTGACGTGCATTGGAACTGCGTTCGTAGCAAGCTCGCATGCAACCACTTCATACATTTTCTAGGAGGATGTTCGGTTGCGTGTTCGACTCGCACAAGTTGCATGTTGCCGGGACGCGACCTTCGAGATTTTTGTAAAACCACTTTTTTGGCGGTTTGACGCCTCTATGTATTGAGTGCTTAATGGCAGGGCTGCCAACTTAACCACTTTGTGGCTAGATCTAGCCACTTTTTGAGCGGGTTAGCCACTTTTTTTTTTAAATGATATCAGCCATAAATCTAGCCACTTTTTGGTTTCATTTAGCCACTTTTAGCCATTTCGTTGATTTTCACTTTTTAGTTAAAACTGTTGCATTTCGTTTTGGTGATATCGATATCAACAAAGCAAGAGATGCGGCAACCCTGAACAGCTGAGCGGTCTCTCTCAAGGAGCGGAGACTTCGCTCAAATCGCTCAGCCGTTAGAATTTGAAAGAGAGGGGGAGAGAGAGAGAGAAACGAAGAGCGCAGTAGGTTGGCCTTGACCGCGGTCCTTGACCAGGAAAACTAGGCAGAAAGGCAGGAGAGAAAAAAAGAGCGGGGCCCATCGTAGGTTAAGTAGGTTAGGCAGTCAAAATTTTTCGGCAAGGCGAGGAGACACGCGGAATCTTGTGTGTGATTAGTTTTTTATTAGCATAAAAAAAAAAATAAGAAAAACAAATAAAATAAATTAAATAAATCTGATTGAGAGACGGCAGAGACGGCAGAGCAGCAGCGCGCAGCCGAAACAAGCGACGCAACAGCAGCAGCAGCAGCAGCACAGCCGCAACCGAGCAACAACAGTCACGGTGGAGGAACTGCAGCAGCAGTGTAACAGCAGAGCAGCGCCGCAGCACAGCAGCAGAACCACAGCAGCATCAGCATCCAAGGCGCAGCAACGCAGCAGCCTCAGCCGAACAGGAGCAACAACGCCAGAGGCCCGCTGAGGTCACGGTGGCCGCCACTTGGAGCAGCAACAACACGACAATAAAGACACGTAGCTATTAAATGAGCTTAATTTAAATATAAACACAAATATTATAGCATAAGGAAAAAAGGAAACAAGTACATAAGCTAGACGCGCACAAATAATTAGTTTTGTTAGCCGAGCAGCTGATCGGTTGATTAGTGCTGAGCACTAGTAAGTAGAGATGCGCAGTGGGCATTAGAGATGCGCAATAGATTAGGCGATATTTAGTATAAAAATGAAATTAGACTTGGTGAATAAATGAAGTTTATAACGTTGTGCAAAAACAATATGTGTTGCTAATTGAGCCTTCAGGGGGGAGGGAGAACGCCATAGCCGCCATGGGCTAGTGCGAAAAGCTACTGACCAGTAGCAGGGAGGCGACGTAGCCTCAGGCAGGGTGGGAACGCCGGGATCTCGGACCGGGATCCCAGAGTTTGGACATGGACCCGTAGCAGTCCTTTTGTTTGTACTGTTTTATTTTAATGTCGCGTTTAGGTGATGCCGTTTAGTTGTCTAATTATTAGTTTTGTATTGTTTGAATGTAGCGCGATGTAGTAGTGTTGGTTCGATTGTTTTGTTGTTGTCATCGATGTCGTAGTTGTTTGTTGTTTATTGTGCGAACCAGTGGGCAGGGTCGGACTTACCCCATTGCGAGTCCGATAGCTAGCCGGCGCTGCCCACTGGGAACCAAACTGGTTCGTAACAAAACCACAAATTTAGGTAGTTTGATAATGCTACGTTTAACCAAATCAAAACTAGATTTTACTACTTCACTTGTGCAAGTGCCTTAAAACTGTGTGATAAATGACATTTTCGCGATGACTTCCTTTTTTTATACCCTGTGCCCATTTGAAATATGAAAAAAAAAAACAGGGTTAATAACTTTGTCAGAATGTATATAACAGGCAGAAGGAGGCGTGGCACAAATTATATATATTCTTGATCAGGGAGACAAGCTAAGTCGATTTAGCAATGTCCGTTTGTCTGACCGTCTGTCCGTCTGTTTTGAGGAACGCGTCGATCTCAGCAACTACAAAAAATATATATGCCGTTTTGGTTGCTATAGATAGGTAGTTATCTTACGCAGATCAAGTTTGTTTCGAAAATTGGATGCCACGCCCCCTTCACGCCCAAAAATCAATAAAACTCACATAACCTCGAATTTTTAACACAATAACAAGCGTAATATTAAACATTGAAGGTTGTTATTTGAAACATAAATTTTCTTGTTTAATATTTAACTACCTTGAAAAGCGCATTGAAATCGGTTAATAAACACAGGAGATATAAGCTATAGTACAATAGTTTAACTTAAAAGTTCAAAAACAAGCGTAATATTAAACATAGAATGTTGTTATTTGGTATATATACTCTCTTCTATTATATTTACCTATCCTGAAAAGCGCATTAAAATCGGTAAATAAACAAAGTAGATATTAGCTACGCAATTGGCAGCGCAGCTGCAGCGCAGCCTACCAGCGCAGCAGCAGCAGCGCAGCCTACCAGCGCAGCAGCAGCAGCGCAGCGCAGCTGCCGCACGTAAAAAGGGAAGAAGAAGAAGTACTGCTGATACGCTTAGTTGACAATTTTGTAAAATTGTATATAAAATAAAAGGCACAGGGTATTCTGCAGTCGGGCCCGTCCGACTGATCTGCTCCGTTCAAATTTTTTTTTGTATTTATGCTTATTAATCAAATTTTGTCGTATTTCAACTAATATTAAATGTAAAAAAAATTTTAGCCATTTTTACCCACTTTTTTCGTCAATTTTAGCCAGCACTGCTTAGTGGTTCTATCCACATTCATAGAACCACTAAGCAGTGTTCCTTAAAACCTCTAGAAAAAAAATGGAAGACATGGCAAAATTATTGCCGTTATTCTTGCATACATTTTCCTAAAGCTATTAACCCTGTTTTTACCCATTGAAAATAACATTCTATACTCATATCGAATAACATAATGCATGTACATATATAGTATGTATGTACATAGGTAATAGCTTAACTTATATAACTAAGCACTCAATACATAGAGGCGTCAAACAGCCAAAAAAGTGGTTTCATAAATAACTGGACGATCGCGTCCCGGCAACATGCAACTTGTGCGAGTCGAACACGCAACCGAACATCCGCCTAGAAAATGTATGAAGTGGTTGCATGCGAGCTTGCTACGAACGCACTTCATACGCACTTCATCCGCTGCCACTAGAATTAAGCAATTTAATGAATAATTGTTGGGAATTTCTGTTTCGCTTGTGTTTGTATGAAGAGTTCGGCTGTGGCTCGGGCTTTGTGTGATGTTGCTGTCTTTGTCGGCTTTGCTTGTTAGTTTGTTGCGTAAATTTTTGTAGGTGCATGCGCAGCATATGCACCTGTTTGATCCTATTGAATGTTTTTTCATACCTTGTTTTTAGTATTTATACCCTGTGCCCATTTGAAAAATGGGAAAACAGGGTTAATAACTTTGTGCGAATGTATGTAACAGCCAGAAGGAGGCGTGGCAGACCCCACAAAGTATATATATTCTTGATCAGAGTGACGAGCTGAGTCCATATAGCCATGTCCGTCTGTCTGTCTGTCCGTTTGTATGAACGCGTCGATTTCGGAAACTGCAAAAGCTAGAGATGCCGTTTTGGTTGCTATCGGTAGGTGTATTCAATACGCAGATCAAGTTTATTTCAAATCGTTGATGCCACGCCCCTTTACGCCCAAAAATCAATAAAACTCACATAACCTCGAATTTTTAATACAATAATTTGAATAACAAGCGTAATATTAAACATAGAAGGTTGTCAATTGAAACATAAACTCTCTTGTATTATATTTAACTATCCTAAAAAAACACAGGAGATATAAGCTACAAAATAGTTGAACTTAAAATTTCAAAAACGAGCATAATATTGAACATAGAATGTTGTTATTGTTGAATATTTACTCTATAATAAATTAATTAACTGTCCTAAAAAGCGCATTGAAATCGGTTAATAAACAAAGGAGATATAAGCGCCGTAATACTGCATGCACACGCCGTTGCACCTCAGCCGCCTTACGCTTGGAAATAGTGTGCGAGAGGGATGGCAATACCAAGCACGCTGCTGGGCAATTGTGCGATTGTGAAAACATTTGAACATACAAAGTTAAATAGCAAGCGTAATATTGAACATAGAATGTTGTTTTTTGGAACATAAACTCTCTTCTGTTATATTAACCTATCTTGAAAACCGCATTAAAATCGCTTAATAAACACAAAAGATTTAAAGGAAAGAAGCGCGCCCATTCTATTCTTTATAAATCAATTAAATTATATTTAAAATATTTAAATTATAAACTGTATTTGCGAGCGCGCAGCGCGACCTGTGGCACAGGGTATAAGACAGTCGGGCCCGTCCGACTGATCTGCTCCGCCCATTCTGGTTTATTATTCAAAATTCTAAATATAAACTTATATTTATATACATTTGCTTTTCAATATTCCTTTAATATATTTTTTACATATTTGTTTAATGAGTGAGTGGCAGGAGCAAGCAGGTTAGAGTGCCCCGGCCGCGTCCGACCGACTTTAAAGAAATGTTTCCACACCGGTGATGGTCCCCTGGTGCGGATGTGGGAGTGGAAGCAGAAGCTGTAGCGGACCTATTGATGATAGGAGATGACGACTTCAGCGGCGGGGTGGAGTCGGCTCCGTGGAGTTGTTGGCGAAACGAATGAGGCGGAGACGAAGCCGCTCATCGTGGAGTCGACGCTCTTCGTCCTGGATGAGATGATGTTGATGCAACTGGACGAGGCGGTGGTGCGCCATTTGGGCACGATGACGCGTCAATTGCTGACGCAGGCTGGCAGCCTCCTGGCGGGCGAGATCGATTTGATGAAGAGCGAGCCCGGCCTGCTGGCGATTCCGGCGGTGACTGCATATTGTATTGTATTGAGCTTATTCTTCCTATGAAGAATATATGTATATGGTTGCTGCAATGTCGACTTCTTTGCGCATTCTGTTAATGTCAATTTGCAGTTTTCGGATAAGCTCTAGTTTGTGCGCTCTGTCTGCATCCACAGGTTGGGACTGAGTCGAATGGATCGAGGGCAGGGATAGTCTGTCCTGTTGTGGGGCGGCCAGAGCGTTCGCTGGGGGTAGTCGGTGGCCCGGAGCCAGGTAGTGGGAGTTGCGTTGGCTGGGTTATCTCTGCAAATGGTTGAGGCGACAGTTGCCCAGTCGCCATCAGCACATTGCCATTTGGTCCTGGGCCCCGCGTGGATGTGGCTAGCGGCCCAATATTGGTTGTTGTTGGTTGTGTTGCCAGCCAGGAGTCCGAGATCGACATTGGGAAGGTGGTGGCAGCGGCTGTGGGTTTCTCAGATGTTGATTGTGGCTGCTACAGCATTGCTTTTGATGTTGTTGCTGCTACACTCAGAGAAAAAACCAAACCATTCTGACTTGATTCAATCCAAAAACGGGTCAAAAGTCGTGTTATCCAGAAATTACTTGCTTTGAGTAAGAATTACTTAATTCAAGTAAGAATCATGTAATCCAGAATGGCTTGATTTTAAGTAAGTAGTAAGTAAGTAAGTTTAAGTAAGTAAATAAGGATATTTAGTCTTGAATTAAACTTTAATTTTACTTAAATCTATCCTGATTTTTCTTAAATCAATACTGCTTTTCCTTAATTCAATCGTGATTTGACTTGAACTAAAATAAAAAAAACCCGATTTTTCATTTTTTATTTTGTGGTTGCATATTTTATTACAATAGTGAATTATTATAAATAATTGAATAGTAATATTTAATTTTTACTCATATAATAAGTATTTCTGATCTGAAACAAGAAATATACTTCTTGTTTTCGAATGTAAGCCAGATTCTTACGTAAATCAAGAAATATCAAGTAAGAAACTTTCTAGAATTTTTCAAGACATTTGTCGGATTGATGTAAGCCATAAAAATGAATCCGGATTCAAGCTGCTTTTCTCTGAGTGTATGCCAATTGCTTTTGGCGGGCTGTGCAGTGAGTCTGCTGGCACTGATGGTAGCGGTGGTGGTGGCGGCTTGACAGTGGGTAGCAAGGCCAGTGGTCCGGGTGTTGTTGTTGTTGTTGTCGCCACCGTTGCTGCGCTTGCCGGGGCAGTTGTAGTACCTGTTGCTGTTGTCATTGCCGGCGGTATCCTTTCTTCAATCGTGTCAGGGAAACTGGACCAGCCTAGTGATTGGAGCGCCTTGGTGGTCCTGTTCGTACCGGAAACATCTCGGCTATCATAGGCTGGCTTTAGGCGTGTGGCCTTTTTGTAGATTGGGCAATTCTTGTGTAGAGCAATATGATCACCATTACAATTGGCACGTCGTCCAGCTGTGTGGCGTGAGATCCAGCGCACTTGAAGCACGTGTATGCGGCTTGTTTGCGGTCTTCTTGCTTGTGATCGAATTTTAGGCACTTACGGCACGGGTATACTCTCTTGCCATGCACAGGCCGTTCTATTTTTACTGCTTAACATAAGTGTCCAGCATCTTGATCTTGTGTACCTCTAGGTTATTGTCTTCAGGCATGAGTTATACTTTGTGAGTATTTGTTGGCTTGTTGCTTTGGTTACCAATCACATTTGCCACATGCGCGACCGTGTGCCCATATTGAGCCGATTTTCGTGAGATCCATTCAGCCGATGTAGTTGGGTGGAGCCCTTTAATCACCAGTTTTTACTTTTGCTTCAGTGCTGATGTAGTCTGGTAACTGATGTTCATTGCTTCTAGAGTTTTGGTGAGGGTCAGATTGGTATAAAGCGTTCTGCTCTTGATTTGCGTGCTCATGTTGGGGCCAGGCTTCGTGGTGACCGGGATTTGGTGGTCATTGTCGATGTTGTCGCCATTGTTCTCATCATCGCCATTGGTTTCACCATCGACTGCCTTTGTTAGGGCTTTTATCAGCACTGTTGTGTTTTGTACATTAGGGATTGTGATTAATGGTGGCGGTGGTGGTGTATTATCGCCTCTGCCAGTGTCAAGCACAGTTGTCTTTGTGGTCGGGATCATGATCATCGGAGACGGTGATATTCTTGCCATTTCGTCTTCATGGAATCGGCGGAGGCAGGATTCTCAGCTTTTTGATATGGTGTGGGGGCGGCAGTAGTGCAGCTGACAGCAATATTACGTTTAGCATAGGGTGCATCAGCCGTCGCCCCTTTGAACCCTGCACCGACTTTAGCTGTTTCTGGCTCATCGTCCGAGGAGATGCAAAATACAACTTCAGTGCTGATGTCTTTATCTTCTGCTGTGGGCTCTGGAGTGGTCTTAAAGATGCTGCTATTGGCAGTAGTTGCAGTAGCAGTGTTAGGGGCAGTTGCAGTATCCGTGCCTGCTATCTTTTTCCCAGCGCTGGCCCAGTTGGTGATCTTTGTTTCCGCTTACCGGATGGGCTGATTTTGTGGCAGCAGGGGTGTTCATTCTCCTTTTGTTACTTCCAGCTTCATTTGGGTTAGTAGTTTTGTAGTAGATGATGGCGATGGTGACACGGCTGGAGCTGGAACAGAACTGGACGAGAAGCAGGAACTGAAACTGGTGAGTGTAGAAAGTTAATTGTCCATTTGGACTCTGAGAAAAAATGTGTGTGTATTAAAGTGTGTGCAGCATTTTTCAGATACACAAACTCTATGGATGGCCGAGGGCGGAGAATGCGGTATCGCAATCTGGGATTACGTCCACTTCAACTCCGTAGGGTTAATTCTAATAAAATAAAAGATAAATTATATTATTATTTTTCTTGATTTAAACCAGATTTTTCTGGATTCAATCCGATTTTATCCCGAATTAATCCAGATATTTCTTGAATAAATCCCATTTTTAATTGATTCAATCCCGTATAAATGTTTAAAATAACTAAATTCATTTTATAGTAGTAACAAATATAAAAAAAAAACAAATATACCTTTTAAAATTTAATAATTATTATTAATTATGAAAAATGGGAGACATTATTCTTGCATACATTCTCCTAAAGTTTTTAACCCTGTTCTTACCCATTGGAAATAACATTCTATACTCATATCATGTAGGTATTTGCTCAACTTGTATAAAACGTGCCCACCATTAAATAATCCATCAATCAATAAATCATTTATTGCATTTACTGTTACCACGTTATGAGCCAACAGACGAACAAATATTTTGGTTGAATCCAATCAAAAGCGCCGCAAATTGCACATAGAGAAGAATTTATTCACGCGCTGCAGTCGGGAGTGCTAAAATGAAAGTAATTATACATGTTACAAATTTGTTTTTGGTTGTTCTATTCACACAATTAATTTTCGTTTCATGATTAATAAAGTTGTCTTATCAGCATATATGTAAAAGAGTACAAAATTGTAATAATACCCTGGTGTAATGTTTGCAGTAAGTTGAGGGAATAGCGTATTGTGTCACACATGTGGAAAATAATATTTTGGTACTCGGGTGTATGTATCGGTATTTGCAATCATCTATGGCTTATGCTTTTCCAATTAAATGCAGCTGTGTGATTTGTTACAACTTTTTGAGGCTGGGAAAAAAAGAGCGAAAAACCATTGCTCTAAATTCCTGGAAATTGCATTTCATACTGAAATCAATTAAATTGCCATGCATTAAATCTATTTTTTGTTGGCTTGCATTCCACGTTGCAGAAATAATTTTATTTTGATTTTAAATAAAAACCGTTGTACCTACCCGTGTAGCAAGCATGTGCAAAAGGCGCCTGTCTACAAGTGAAACGTGCTGTCAATAAAAGATTTGCATCGTGCCAACATTTGTTGCAACATTTTGTAAGCATTTGCCGAACGTGATTTGAGTTACTTATTGAACATAAATCACGATGCCAGGTAGGACAACTAACGCTTTCTGGAGTTCCTGCTTGAAGCCTTCTCTGCTGAGATTCGCATAATATTTGCTAGGCAACAACAGCGCAATTGGTCTCCTCGGATAGCTGCAGTTCATGCTGACTTCGATATCCAGCAAAAGTTGCAAAATGGTATGAAAAATGTGAAAATAAACAGAAATACACTAGCCGAGCGAATCAGACAGATGGAGATCCTTTAAACCTGCACAACTTTAAAATATGCCTTAGCAATTCGAGGAAATCAACAATACTATAAATTATATTATTGATATTGGGGAAATTTCATGAAAATTAAATGACATATATTTTAAAATCCACACAAATACACTAATTATCAAGTGTTGATATTAATTAGAGCTTATGTGTTACCGAATATTCAAAACACCAGTTCAGTTCCTTTCAAAAAAAAAAAACCCTGCATAATTATTAAGAAATAAAATATTAAATATTTCTGAGATATAAAATAAAACATCTAGCTTTTATAGATTCCGATATGTCTAGATAGACGGACAGGGGTAGGTCGACTCAGATTGGATAATACAAATTCTATACAACATATATATTATCCAACGAACTGCATCCTTAACTCAAGAATCGCGATTTTTGAGCTATGACACTCTTGAAGTACATGAGCTATATGTAAGTATATCCCATTTTCGGCCCAGTTTATTTTTAGGGAGTACAAATTAGCCCATATGCTACTTGTATGTTATTAATTGCGTTAAACTTTTAGGTGGATTCACTGCGGCTGTCAATTCATTCCCATCACATTGATTGAAAGCTGGACATGTGCAGTTGCTGCGCTTTTCATTTATTGTTTGGAAAGCCTTTAATGCAAAGCCAAATGCCTCTCCCAATCAATTTCCTTATTTGTCCGTCCCTTCTGGGGGTTCCATCAACGTTAATTGCCGGGGCACAGCTTTTTAAATTGCACTCAAAATGTTGTTGTCGAAATTACCCATTGCGAAATTTACTGCAGTTGCGGCCAGCGCCCACATAAAATGTTATTTGATACAATTTTCCGTTTTTTATATGTTTCTCACTTGGTAGCAGCCAAAAGTCAAATTGAATTTCATGAAAAAATGCACATTTGTATGTATAAAATTCAATATGTGCTCTGGAATCTATCAAGCTCCTGTCCCAGTTCATTATCATTTCTGTTGAAACACTGCCAGACTTCAATTAGCTGTATGAAGTTTAAATTTCGGTTGAAGCTTTTGCGTATTCATATTACTTTGCGAAACCAAAAGAAAATTATTATTATTATTATTATTATTATTAGTCGGGAATGGCTTCTAAGTTGCGCAACTCTTTGGCTACCAGCCAATGGATTATATTTAATCGCTTTCCTGCTCTTTATTCTATAGGTTATTTGTACTAAAGTGAACAAATATAATTTACAATATATATAAAATATTATAGGATGCGCAGAAGCACTGCTTCCTATTTTTTGTCGATTGATTTCATTAATCGATTTCAATGCGCTTTTTAATATATTTAAATATACATAAGTATATAAAAGTAGAGAGTATATATTGTGAATATGTTTAATATTACGCTTGATATTCATTTTTAACCGATTAGCGGGTCTTGACACGGGAGATTTAAACTAAACTTGTCAGTTTAATCGGGGTCAGCTCATCGTGATGAAGAATATGTATACTTTAGGCGATCTGCCACACCTTCTTTTGCATGTTTTATATATGTGCTCAAAGTGATTAACCATTTTTTACAGTGAACATTAAATAATGAGTTGAATGCACATTATTTGCCAAGTGAGAACTACTACAATATTATAAGATAAATTTAAGAAAATCGCCAAATCGTTTGTAATTTGTATAAAATTGAAGTTCTTTTATCTCTGCTTTTCAGTTCATAATCCATCGTGGCATGGAACAAGTTAATAAGCAACTTGCAGCTGGCTCATAAACCACTTATTATACAGCAATAGCAATTATCCACAGTGTTGACTGAGAGAGAGCAGCCACAAAAGCATTCTCCACAGCTATTGACAGACAAAAATGTTCACAGGGAGCAGAGGACGAGGGATGGGCACCGAATGCAATTGTTGCAATTATGTCAAGCAACTCTGGCTGCACTCCCTGGGGAGCTGCAACGCCTGGGCATATGTTGGATGCTGGATGCTGGAGGGATGCGCACCGGCAGGACGGGGTGGGGCAGACATATAGACAGGCAGTCGCAATTATGCCAGGGCACAAGGACATCTATCCTGCCAGCCCAGGAGCAGAGCCCAAAACCCGCAGCCAGACTCAGCCTCAGATTCAGATTCAGAGCCAGAGCCAGAGCCGAGCAAGAACCAAGTTGTGTCGAGTCGAGTTAATGTGCTGGTTGTTGTTGTTGTTATTTGCTATTCGTTGTTTGTTGTTTGTTGCTTGTCAGTTGTTTTTGTTGGTGTTGTCTTTGCATGTTTGCCGTTTCTTTTGTTTCGGAGTGCCAGCGTGGTGCGCATTTCTTGTTTATTGTGCCCTGGATATAACTTGTACAATGGCGTATTACAATTTGCATAAATTTCTCCAGGAGAACGGAAAGTTCCCCCTCCAAGCGTTCGTAAGGTTAAGAGTTGGCACACAAAACAATTTAATAACGAGCAGATACAAGTGACAAAATGAATTATGCTGTTATTCGAGTCGTGCACACATTCACACACTCAGACACAACACCCAGTCTCTGGCCCGAGGGTCTGAAGGGGCCAAGAAGGATAAACTGGATCTGGAGTATGAAGACATTTAGTAGCAACATGTCAAACGCTCCCGAGTGTTGTGGATTGCTTTCTTACGAGGAATAAACTAAAGGATTTTCGCAAACGAAGAGTAAGTAGTTTATTTATCCCATATAAATAACTATATTTAGTTAACTATAACCAAAGGATCGCGAGTTCAAACCCCTCCGAGACCTAGTCTAGAACTACACCTAGCCAATGATACCGACAGTTTAACATTCTTTAATGATGATAATGTTTGGCAACATTTGAAATTGTACTATTTGTGCACCTGAAATTTCCCATTACTTTATCTCTAAGGCTCACCTTATCAGTTGAATAAATTATATATATATTTATATATTTATTAAGATTGTTCTGCGACCTGTCCATTTGATGTGTTTCGACGTTAGCTAGCTATAGGTCCAGTTGTTGACAATTTTGTAAATAAAAACCAGGAACAACCAAGTTTTTGCCAATATATTTCGATCAACCGTCGGTGATCATCATCAGGGCTATTTATTGACACGTCTGCTCTGTTTGACGTGGAGCTATGAACTTTTAATATTTATTTATTTATTTAAAATCGACTAAGACCAGTCGACTAAAAGAAATTAAATTACAAATTAAAATTAAAAATAATAAAATTAAAATTAAAATTTAATTTAAAAATATAAGATAAAAGAAAATATATATATACATATATATATATATATATTCAAAACATATTCTTTTTGCTGAGACAAATATAGATAAATATTCAATGTTTTATTGTTGATTGAAAACCTTGGGCATTTTAGTTAGACCCTTTACTACAAAAAAGTAAAAAGGGTCTATTAAGTTAGTGCAAGTGGGAAATGTGCGTAACAGAAGAAGGCGTAGCAGACCCCATAAAGTATATATATATATTTGATGCATGAGGACCTACTGCACATTGCCCACTTGCACTAATTTTATAGACCCTTTTTACGTTTTTAAAGTAGATCTAAAAATGGCTCTAGCTTTGACGGTTGTACCCATTTCAGAGATAAATGATATACAAATATAAAACCTATAGGAACCAATAAAGCAGTGTACAATTTTTGCAGAGTCGAATTGACATTTTCCATATGATTCGATTTGTCGCTCTCTTGGACGCAGCTTTTCCTGGCAATATGGGTTCTATTGTATCCATAGCATATTCGCCCCATAGCCAACTTTGCGGTGTTATTGTTCAAAATTGAAAAGAGCAATGTTTGCCGTAAGAAGGAAGCGCAGAGCAGAGCAGAGGCAATGACAAGTTGTGATTTAATGTACATATCAGTATTTGTACGGTTATATTGGTTTTTTACAGGCAAGCCAAGCCGCATAGCCTCCGTCTCCTCCCCGGTACATTGAGTGGGTTGTCCTTTTCACAGTTTGATGTTATATCCAGGCAACATCGATTATGCTTTTGGTAGTACCATGGGCAACGAGGCGTACGATTTGTTAGACGCCACAATGAGCATTTGATGCGATTGATTGAAAGTCAGCTGAAGAGATTAAATGCCGATGCTGTTGCCCCTGTGCCGTTCTTGGGCTCCTACTCTGGTCCCCTCCCGGCTCTGTCATGTCAACAAGTTGCGCTACACAAGCAATTTAAATTACAAAGCAAACTCAATAAAAATGTAAAAAACTTTTTGTCGTGCGAAAGGCTCAGCAGATTTGTTTAGTTTAGCCCTTGACATGCATAAGATATGGCATTATCACACAAAGTTTTCCCTTTTCTTGAGCAGGAAGCGAAAGTTTTTCGTTCTCTTCGGGAGCAAAACAAATCGTTAACACCAAGCAAACAGAATGAAGTGGTTACACTGAGAGATAATATTATCTAGACCTTTTCAAAAACTACTCTTACAGAACACAGAAATAAAATATATAGTTTTTTGTCGAATAAATCTTCATTTATTTTTATACATGTTTTCTGTAATTATTAATTTAAAGATTCCCTGACGTAGCGTTCGATTTCTCACTGTGTAGTAGATAGAGTAGAAGCATCGTTTATTTATAAGCCTGTAAACAGATTTTATGAGCCTTCACAAACAATAACAAACAGCAGGGAAGGAGGAAAGTTTTGCTGCTTTTTTCGTTCGTGGGGTGCTTATCGATTTGCCATTTTTCCACATTTTCCAGTTTTCAATTTATTAAAATGACCGTCAAAAAGCGTTTGCCTGCGAAAAGTTTGCGCTTAACCTAAAACACTTTTGGACAGTCGAGCTGAGTGGGTAACTAACAACTTTAGCCCAAAAGGGCAACACCAAAAACTTTCTTCCCTTCGAACTCAATAACATGGCGAACTTGTGGGTATGTGTGTGTGTGCTGTGTGTAAATTTGCTTATGATTGCCTTGGACACACTGCATCGTCAACTTTTAAGTTGCACACACACGCACTTATCGAGCGATAGCTTAATTCTGATTGAACAAAAGTTTACTGGATTAAGTTGAGACTTTGGCCAGCAGCTCATTCCTTATGCTCGCGTTACACATGTCGTATGCGCGCTATCGACTAACTGTGAAGCTTCCAAGCGCCAACAACTTTAAACGACAAAGAAGGAACAACAACACCACCCAAAGACCGGAAATGCCCTTTATAATGCGCTTCCGGCTCATATGAGTCGAAACCAAACAGCAGAACCACGAATACCCCAACGCGTGGCGGCAAATTTAAAAGAGCAAACCACAACAAGCCCAGCGAAGCCGACGGCTAATCAAAATGTGCAGCCAGCTGCAAATAACATTGCGAGCCGTGAGGAGCAAGGGTCGGGGATCGAGGGTCGAGGGGCAGGGCGCGCAGGAGGTCGTTGGTGGCGAAAAAGGTGCCATTGCTGCCTTTTGACTGCCCGGCAGGGCGAAATGTTGTGGTTGCCTGCTTTTGGCCAGGAAGGACCACAGCAAACAGCCGCATCTGGGCAAAGGCAGACAATTGCAGGGCATGTCCGAAAAATTATGTTCGCAGCGGAGAAATACAACGAGCACTAGCTCATACACTGAAAGAAATGGAAGCTGATCTTATGTTGATATTGTGTCGAGCTACATATATTCAATGGACTAACCATCAACCATCATACAGTTTAAAAAAAAGTTGAATCATGAAATGCAAACATTTCAACCCCAATAAAAATCCATTTTTTGAAAATATTGATGAAATTTGTTTCACTTTCTTGGTTAAAGAAATCCTTAAAGTATATCAACGAGCTAGTTGAAAAATTTGGTTCTTTTGTGCGGTGTCCATGGATTCATTTAATTGGGCATTTCATCGGTCGGGAATTGTAGCAAATTTCCTACAAAATTTAAAAAATAAAGTAAATGTGGCTTTTTTAAAAACAATAAAAAAGAATTTGAATGTTTATAAAGGTATATATAATATATCAATCCAAACGATAGGATAAATGTAGCGGGTGTTTGAACTAGAAAAGGGTGTTTGCTTTAAAATGTATAGTATATACATTATGAATGAAAAGTAAATAAATCAAATATTGTTTTGAAATTAATTTTATTTTTATTACCCAAGTAGTATTAAAGTAATCTGGGTTATATAATTCGGGTTAATCAATCCATTGTTTCATATACTTAATGTGTTTTTATGCTCATTTATTGAGCTGTTTTTCTCTCTTCTGTCATTTTGGGAACGATTTCTTTTGTGGTTTGTTAAGCTGAAACACAAATTATTATATATTCATTCTAATTATTTTAGCAGTTTACCTTTGTGAATTAATTATTCTGGGCTTCCTTTCATGAAATCTCCGACTGCTGATGCTTTAATTATTGTATCCGATAAAAGCCGCTTACAGTTTTCTCAGAATTTTCCCAAAAACGCTTCTCACTTTCACTTTGGGCTAAGGGTAAAATGCAGCAGCGCATTTTATATGAAATTTAGTTGAAGCTATAGCTTTAACCCTTAAACCGAGACCCCCTCCACGACAGGCTGGCCTTTTGTTTTCCAAGTTCCTGTGGTTAATTATCGATGAGAATGAGGCCGGGACATGACCAAGAGAATATCCTTTTTTGGTCTGTTGGCTTCGTTCAGTTAAAGTCAAGAAGTTTAATGAAGTGCAAAGTGTTTGAGACGAAAACTTTGAATAGAGCTATTAAAAAGCTGTGCATCAATGGGTTAATAACGGGGCCAGCTGGTGGCCCAATGAAAATGTTGAAAGGCTTTCGAAAAGGACAATTAAAGCATTGTCTGCGGCACCTGTCAGGATTCGGGCCATACTTCTTTGCCTTTGTATGTTCTTACCAACTTGGACTGCGACTGATTTATATTTGTGCGTCATATGCGTGGCGTCCAGAAACTAATGATTCGGACTTTGCTCTAATTTATTAGAATTTCTTTTGTCGGACACGCAAAGAAAGCCGGGTCGCTCTCACCCCGACTGTCCTGTTTGCTTTCCTCGGGGGTCATTTATTAATTGCGACTCGTATGCGTGCTAATCTCTTCATTATGCGATTTCATAATGGATTACATTCAAATAAATGCGGCTCATTTAGCGTCTGGTAATTTTCTATAATTTCCACGCCATTTTCCTAATGATGCGTGAGCCTTTCCTCTCTGTCATTTTATTTTTCTTGTGGTTCTGCCTTTGTTGGGGTTCAGTTGTGCGACCGCTGTTAATATTAATGCCTGCTAATTTAGGACAATGTAATTGAATAAGATGCATCAGTTAGGGCCAAGAAGTTTAGCATCTGAAATTGATAGGGACAAGTAGGTTGGCAGGCAGCTGGCTCAAGTTAGATAGGCCACTAAGAGGCCAATTCATAATTAAGCACTTTTTTGCTGATTTATTCAAATGATAATACCAATTAGCAAATTTCCTTTCCATTCCGTCGAGAAAGTCAAGAGCAAAGGTGGAGATATAAGCATTTAAGTTTAGCGGGAGATGTAGTTGTTGATTGAATCTGGTTGTTGCTGCTTAAGGTACAATAAAAACTTTCCATTATGTTTCGAAATTAATTTGACTAGGACCAAACTTCTGCGGTTCACTTTTAGCTAGTGCTCGAAAAGCTCCGTCATCAATCTAATAATTAAAAGACAATGGCGGATTCCATTCGCTGGCAGCATGTGGCAACAAATTCAACTCGTACACAGCTCAACAGCTGCCCGACACTTTGCAGGTAATTAAAAGACAAATATTGGCCGAGGGATTTGGGGCTGGGAGGTGGAAGGTGGGTTAATAGGGCGGAGTCTGCGGGGTGTTCCCCCATATTCACCCACATTGAGCCCACTTTGCAATTTAAATTTTCATGAACAAGTGCCACCATTTGTCGCTGTCGTCTTCGTTGTCGTTGCTCTTGTCGTTGTCGTTGTCGTTGTCGTTGCCGTTGTTGTTGTCATTGCCATTGTCCTTGTCGTAGTCATAGTCATTGTCCTTACCATCGCGAAGCCTTAACAGTTTTCAATTTGCCTGGCCGCTTGTAAGCGCAGCTGACAGCGACTGGAATAAGAATAAAAACATTGAAGCTGTGTTATCAAGTAATGCCAAAAGAGTTCCCCTTCCCTTTGAGAGGAGGAGGTAGGAAAGGTATACGTGATTTTAGTACATAGCACCAATAGTAGAATTGTTTCTTATGCTTTTGTACTTCCAGAATTATTACCAGGCTGTCGTTGCACATTTAAAACCATTTAAAAAGTCTTTCGTTTTTCCATTTATATATTTGACGTTGCTTAGCGGATTACCAGATGACCTAGCATAACGTCAACCATTCTTGGGAATTTCAAGTTGCTGCCAAGGGATGCCATACACAAACCGTAGTTACTATATTGAATCATATCCATAATTATAGGAAAGCTTACAGTATCGTTTTTAAATTGTATCTCTGACAATTTACAAATTATTATAAAGATTTTTAAAATAATAAATAATAAATATTTTTGAAGTCTAAAATTACAAATTACCGATATGGCTATATGGAGTGCAGATTTGGGGAATTGCAGCCAAATCAAATTACAAGCGTGTTCAAATATTGCAGAACCGTGTACTGCGACAAATTACTAACTGTCCCTGGTATGTGCGTGGCTCCACGTTACATAGAGATCTAAAAATCACCACAATTGAAGATCAGATTGGACGTCATACAAGTCGTTACAGTGACAGATTGTTGATCCACCGCAGCCGACTTGCCAGAGGGCTTTTACCTGCTCGCCCTTTAAGGCGACTCAAACGTCTAGGATTTGCCAAAACCCTTGGTTAATCTATAACAATTAAGTCCTCATGCTTTGTGATATGGGGTTTGGCTACATTTCATATACATACATGTGTTGTTATAGTACATTCTATTGCTGTACTGATTCTATACTTATTAAAATACATTAAAAATAAATATTTTTACTTCTCTTACTGTAAATTTCCAAGTCTTCGGCTTCCTTTACAACTAATTGATTGTTGAAGCTTTCTCTGAAGGCTAGTTCATCAAAAACTTGATTAACGGGAATGTAAGAAAAACCTGCTACCCAATACAAACCGATATAGATTTGGGCACTACCTCAGATACTAGTTTTAATTCTGTCAAAAATTTAATGTAATTTTGAAATATAGTACATACATATTTACTGTAGGTTTTAAGCAGGCTTATCCCACTTAATAATAAAATAACAAATTTTATTTCTCGTTCTGCTTCCACAGCGTCAACAACTCTTCGACTCGAAAAATTAACAAAATAAATACATTGAAACAAATTGTAGAATAGTACAAAGGTATACGTAGTTAAAAAATTCGAGTTCGTATATATTTTTCATTATCAATTAAATTTAATTTTTTAGCGCTCTATAATCATGTTGAGACTTTTGATTAATACCTCTCTTCCATGCGGCTCAAAGATTTCACGTGATCTGCTAGCTCAATCTTTGCGAGGATATGCCAAGGATGTGAAGTTCGGTCCCGAGGTGCGGGCCATGATGCTTCAGGGAGTGGACGTGCTGGCAGATGCAGTGGCTGTGACGATGGGCCCGAAAGGTCGCAACGTGATCATTGAGCAAAGTTGGGGGTCCCCGAAAATAACGAAAGATGGCGTCACTGTGGCCAAATCGATTGCTCTCAAGGACAAATTCATGAACATCGGTGCTAAGCTGGTGCAGGATGTGGCCAACAATACAAACGAGGAGGCTGGAGATGGTACCACAACTGCCACGGTGCTGGCTCGGGCGATTGCTAAGGAGGGCTTTGAGAAGATCTCGCGTGGAGCTAATCCAGTTGAGATTCGCCGCGGCGTGCTGATGGCCATTGACTCTGTGAAGGCGAGCCTTAAGAAAATGTCGCGTCCTGTAAATACCCCTGAGGAAATAGCGCAAGTGGCAACTATTTCGGCAAACGGTGACAAGTCCGTGGGACACCTGATCAGCGAGGCCATCAAGAAAGTTGGACGTGATGGAGTTATCACTGTGAAAGATGGCAAGACGCTCATCGATGAGTTGGAGGTTATTGAGGGCATGAAATTCGACAGGGGTTACATTTCGCCTTACTTCATCAACAGTTCAAAAGGTGCAAAGGTTGAGTTCCAAGATGCGCTGCTTCTTTTCTGTGAAAAGAAAATAAAATCTGCTGCAAGCGTCGTGCCTGCTCTGGAGCTAGCCAATGCTCAAAGGAAACCTCTCGTTATCATTGCCGAGGATGTGGAGGGTGAGGCGTTGAGTACCATGGTTGTAAACCGCCTGAAGGTTGGCCTTCAGGTCTGCGCGGTTAAGGCACCAGGGTTTGGAGACAACCGCAAGGAAAATCTGGCGGACATGGCTATAGCCACAGGCGGAATTGTTTTCGGAGACGAGGCAAACCTTGTGCGTCTAGAGGATGTCAAGTTAAGCGACTTCGGCAAAGTGGGAGAAATTGTCGTGACCAAAGATAGCACTATGCTGCTCAAAGGCCACGGTAAGCGTCCAATGATCGAAAAGCGTGTAGAGAACCTTAGGGAAGCCATTGAAGAGACTACCTCAAACTACGAGAAAGAGAAAATGCAGGAACGTCTCGCCCGCCTATCGTCCGGTGTGGCTCTACTAAGAGTCGGCGGCTCCAGTGATGTTGAGGTCAGTGAGAAAAAGGATCGCGTGAATGATGCTCTAAACGCCACTCGAGCAGCCATTGAGGAGGGCATTGTGCCTGGCGGGGGTACCGCTCTGCTGCGTTGCATGAACAAGCTCAACGACCTCAAAGCCGCGAATGACGATCAGAACCTGGGCATCGATATCATACGACGAGCCATGCGTATGCCCTGTATGACCATTGCTAAGAATGCCGGTGTCGACGGTGCCATGGTGGTGGCAAAGGTGGAAATCTTGGACGGCGACTACGGCTATGATGCTCTCAAGGGTGAATACGGCAACATGATTGAACGTGGCATCATCGATCCCACCAAGGTGGTACGCACGGCCATTATAGACGCAGCCGGTGTTGCCTCCCTGCTGACTACAGCCGAAGCAGTGGTCACCGAACTTCCGCTGGAGGAGGCATCTGCAGCTGGTGGCATGGCTGGCATGGGCGGCATGGGAGGTATGGGAGGTATGGGAGGAATGGGCGGATTGGGTGGACTGGGCATGTAGATATCGCGATTTGGTATACTAGACCATGTTCTGGAATTTTGTTAATTATTTACATATCGTTGGGCAGGGGCTACAAATTCAGGCATGTTCAACGTTTAATTCATATTCATTTTATTTAACTGGACTGCAGAGCAAACATTTTATCAGAATACCATGTATGACAGGTAAAATAAATTTTAGACAAGTAAATGATATTCTTGAGTGCACACATAAGCAAAATCAATTGTTTAAAGTATCTTCAGTTCTGTGAAATCATTAAATGATTATACATATAATTGCAAAATTGAAATTCAATGATAGGGAAATGGGCACTAAAAGCTGTGGAGCAAAAAACGGCTGACCACACTTGGCGGAGTAATCTAATAATTTTAAAAAAGAGTATTGTTAAAAAAATGGTTTCTCACAATGATAATGTACATTTGTTTCTCAGTATAAATTCAGTTTTTATACGCATATTCATGTAAAATTATTTATAATAATTTTAATTATCTGCCTAATAGGTAGGTGTGCGCCATACGCGTATCAAGTTTATTTAAAATTAAATTGATGCATCAAAGTTTGGCTTATCCGATAAGAAATCGCATATAGAATCGTGTAGAATTACTGTAAATAATTAATGAATTATTATTGATTTTCATACCATATATTGAGGGAAATAAAATGTTTAAAATAAAAAATGGACGTACCCATTCTGGTTCTCTGTGCAAACCATGTGTTACATGCGCTTTCTGACATTCTGGATGGCCTGTCACAGTAACCTATGTCCCTAAACCATTTGTCGTCTCCCGTTTTACTTTGTTGAGGTTGGAACATGCATCACAAACATTGGGTTATAATTGTGGTAAAAACATGAGAAACAAATTTAGTCTGCGCTTGACTTTTATGTTTTACTTTTGACATTTATGCTGGATGCTTTGTTGGGATTTTATTGCTGGTTCCTGGCCCTGCGTTGGCTCGGTTTTGTGGGCTTTAGAGTGGCCTTGAGCCTAAGCGTATGCAACACACAGTCGCCCCACTTGCAACACTTGCAACACTTGCACCACCGCACTGTGCCGCCACTTGGTGCGCTGTGCTGTTTTGGCCGGGCGAGAAGAGCAAGAGATACAAGCGTCTTAACGAGCTGTGCTCATCGTCAGCTTTTTTGCACATTGCTCAACGACTGAGAAAAACTTGTAGCCCGCAAGCCGCAAAGTAGGTAACAGAGCGCGGCATCCAGCCACGCCCCCAGCCAGCTCCCCTCACTTTCAGCTGCATTTTCTCCATGGCTGACGGGCCATCCGGCCCAGAGTGGCTGCCATGCAGCTGATGATGGCTGCCACTGGCATTTTTCTCTGCCTCATTCGCGTCTCTGTCTACTTTCGTTTCCGCCTCAGCGAAAGCGCAAGGAATTTTCGTGTGATGTTCAAGTGCCTGTTAAAAAGATGATCCACGCCGTGTCTTAATGATGCTACAGTGTCATCTTGCAGCGTGCAACAAACGGGACACTTAATTATGAAAAAGGCCGCATCAAGTATCTCTCTGCACATTACGAATACGCCACATTTAACAAACGCGTGCAGTCTAAACAAGGCATGAAATTGCTTCAAGATTGTATTTAGATTAAACCAGTAAGGACGGAGCTACAGTCGGACGCAACCGACTGTAGGAGACCCTGTACTTTGTGTTTTCTTCGCTGTTTCTTATCCGATCGTAATGTAAATCACAGTATCGGTGGAAATTGTCATATACTACGTACATATTAGTTCCTAAGTCATTAGCTGTTAAACTGTAGCTTTAAAACTGAAAACTGTTGCTAATTTGGTTTTTCGGTTAGTGGAAGAATGGATGGAGTTATCAAAAAACCCAAACTAACTTGATCTGATGGCTGCATAGGAAAACACAAATACCAAAAAATTTTATTTCTAGCTCTTATAGTATGCAAGATCTATGTGGTTTCTTTGTCTGATCTATCTTCGCTGTTTCTTTACCGTTCGTAATGTAATTCACAGCATTGAAGGATAATGCCATAGGCTGCGTACATGCCAAATCCCAAGTCTATAGCTTTTAAACTGTGGCTATAGTGGCGCTTACATACATTTTTAAAAAAATTGTTTGTTGCATAACTTTGCTGTTTTTTCTTCGTTTGTAATGTAACTCACAGCATCGATGGATAACTCAATGAGCTACCTACATGCCAAATTACAAGTCTGTAGCTCCAATATTGTGGCTGAAGTTACACATAAACACATTTTGAAAAACATTGTCTATTGCATATCTTCGCTATTTCCAATTCAAATCAAAAATAAATTAATAGCATCGGTGGAGAATACCTTACGCTACATACATGCCAAATTACAAGTCTGTTGCGCTACTATTGTGGCTGCTGTGCCGTTTTTAGTTTTTAAGATTTTTGAGGTAGGTGTAGATTTTTGATGATTCGCGGATGAAGGAGGCGAGATATCAAAAGTTTGAAACAAACTTGATCTGCTTGCATTAGCTGACTACCTGAATCCGGAAAGGTGGTGTCTTTAGCTCTTATAGTTGCTGAGATCTAGGTGTTCATACAGACAGACGGACAGACACACAGACACACAGACGGACAGACGGACAGACGGACAGACGGACGGACGGACGGACGGACATAGCTTTATCAACTCAGCTCGTCGTCCTGAGTCAGAATATATATACTTTGTGGGGTCTACCACGCTTCCTTTTGGGTGTTACATACATCTGTCATTTGCACTAAATTAATAGACCCTTTTACTTTTTTAAAGTACAGGGTCTAAAAACAATGTTAGTTAAAATAAAATCTTAGTAAGCTCCAACAGTCTTACGTTACAAACAGCCTGAATTTATTTTTGCATAAGTTCTCGATAGCAAAATCAGAAACTTTAACAGCTCAACACCAAATAATGAACTTTGACATACATTGTTTTTTTTAGTGGTACGAGTATATAATTTAGCAGACATTGATTTTTGGTAAACATCATATTCCATGTTTGTAATTCGAATATAATTTCCATCCCATAATTTAAAAGCTGACAAGATTTTGGAATAAATAAATCTCAATGGGTAAGAAATAGAATGATTTTCAACAATTGGAATTTCTTAATAATAATATTAAGTGTCTGAAATATTATATGTGTTAAATATTTTTAATTAATATCAGTATTTTCTGTTATTTTAAATTTATTTTTTATTGTTACGAGCTGTTTGGTTAACGAATTAATTATTGTAATTTTGCATTTACTATTTTTCCATATTTATTTAATGTTATTATTGAATTATATTATTAGTCGAATTAATGTTAAAATGTAATTGATGGAGTAAAGAAAATTGGAATAAAGAGAACTAGTGAACACGTCAATAAAGTTGTTTTTATAATTCATTAATTTGAATCTCAACACAAGCTATATTTTAATGATATCGTAATTGATGTATAACTCGTATTCGCTTGTTCACTATTTAAACATATGCTGATAGATTTATTTTTTCTACTTTGTGGCAAAGTGGCACATACAACCCATGTTGGGAAGTTGAAACAACCCTTGCACTCATCCATACATTGCCACATTGCACTTTACATATGGCCATTGTTATGATTTATGTTGCAAAAATATTTCAAGCGCGTTTCCTGTGAATGTTTTTGGTTTTTTATGTGCCGCACACTTTGGAGTTTGCACGAAAGCCTGCAAAAAGTGCGAAAAGTGCATTGTGCCGGAGGAGATGGGTGATGGGCGAGGGGATGTGGGAAGTGGGATGGATATGGAAGGAACTTGGAGTGGGCATCTGTTTAACCCTGAGTCGAAATTCAATTTCAATTTGCACCCCATCAAAAGACAAATGCGAGTACATCGCGAACCGAAGTCTTTGAACTTTTGCCATAAATATATTGGCTTTTGGCACTGCCATGTACACTACGCTCCAGTATCTAAAATGTAGTCTAGGATTTGTGGCCAGAGCCACGACGACATGTGGAGCGGCTGAGACTTCAATTGTTGTTATTTGTTGTTCTCATTGCTTCTTGTTGTTTGTTGTCAACTGCAGCCGCGTCTGTGGCGTCGTCTGTCGCAGTTTTGCCGCCTCATTTTGGGAGAAAAAATTCTTTTTATGTAGTGCCTGCTGCTAGGCGCCCCATTGTCCTGGCAGATCCTGCCAGAATACTTTTCTCTTGGCCGTAATTGAATTTCATTTTCCCCGATACTCCTACGGCTGCTAAAGGTGGCTATTGATATGAATTGACTTTTTTATAAGCAAAAATAAAACACTCTCAGTCTGCTCTCCAGAAATCGGTGATATATATATTTTCCGCAATGGTACGTGCTTATAAACTGCCATATTATCCTAACTAACAACCAGATTAGCATTATTAATGGCTTAAATGCAAGTAAGAAAAGAAAGTAATTTGCCCTTACTATTTCCAAAGATTGTAGGCTGATGGTTACCCTCGGCACAAGTTCCTTAGCAGCGCAACAGCAATAACAAATTTTTTAGACCCTTTACTTTAAAAAAGTAAAAAGGGTCTATTAGTTTAGTGCAAAGAGGAAATGTGTGTAACACCCAGAAGGAGGCGTGGCAGACCCCATAAAGTATATATATTCTTGATCAGGACGACAAGACAAGTCGATATAGCTATGTCCGTCTCTCCGTCTGTCCGTCTGTCTGTCTGTCCGTCTGTCTGTCCGTCCGTATGAACACCTAGATCTCAGCAACTATAAGAGCTAGAGACACCATATTCGGGATTTAGATTCTCCTATTTCGCGAGCAGCACGAAAACCGCAAACCGCAAACCCGCAAACCGCAAAAAGCTACTGTAGCCACAGTTATTGATTTGTAATTTGGTACGTAGATAGCTTATGACATTCTCTATTGACCCTGTGAATTTCGTTTCAATCGGATAAGAAACAGCGAAAATATGGAACGGACAATTTGCCGCACTTGCAGAGGGGGGGTGGTGTGCCTTGCATACGCGTGTAGGTTAGTGTGTGTGCCTTTGACTGTGTTTGTAAATGCATAAAGTTAAAGTAAAGGGTCTTCTACTGTCGGTTACGTCCGAATGTAGCCTCCGTCCCACTGATCTGCCCCGTCCATATATTTTCACTTGAATCTTTGATTCTTTTTCGAGCAGTGTTAATAGCAGAGACCGTAAATAATATTACACAGGGTAACAAATTTTTTTGAGTGAAATACCCTGTAAAATGTTTTTGACGATCCTGAAGCGTTTTGGGACGCTGATTTCAAAAATCGACTTCAAAAAATTATTTGTCCGTACGTTTGCCAGATATCGGGCGATATATATTTGATCGATTTTTTTTAATGGTAGGTGCATTTAAACCACCATAACATCAGAACCACCAAATCGATCATCGTGAATTAGGGTTCAAATGAAAGATTAAAGATGCCCCTCATATTCTTAATACATTGTAAGAAGATTGGACACATAGTTTCCTCCCTACATGAAAAGTACGGCACTTCCAATCAAATTTTTTGAAAATTTTTCAACTTCAGACGTAATTTTTTTGGCAAGCTCGATTAAAAAAATCTTTTTTTTTTTTAATATCATAAGATATATCAATTTCACGTTTTTTGCTATATCCCACTCACCATTGGTCATTTAGATTTGTTAAAGTCTATAAGCGAATAACAAAAAACACCCGAGTTATGCTGTCATGTATTTTGGTTGCGCAGAAGGTCTGTTAAAATTCTGTCGGCATGATCTGCGGCATTCCATTCTGTAACCAAAATACGATGAAGCGTGATTCGCGGTGTTTTTCGTTTTTCGCTTATAACTTGAAACTAAATGACCAATATTAACGACGGTGATATACCAATAACGTGAAATTGATATATCTTATGATATATAATAATAAAACATTGTTATATGTTAGGGACTTGGCGTAAATAACTACGTCTGAAGCTGAAAATGTTCAGGAAATCTGATTGCAAGTGCCTAGTTTTCATGTGGGACGGAGGCTATGTCGGTCGTAATCTTCTTGTACCGTAGCAAGACCCTTGCAACTTTGATCTTTCATGTACATACCAAAATAACGGTGATCAGTTTGCACACGCTTCGATCTCCATGCGTAGTGCTATAGGCACCCTACCACCGACCTCAATGCATAGTCGCCATTGGCAAACTGTCTAGTTGGCATATGTTCGCTAGTGTCTTGATCCGATCGAAATCAGCGCTCACAGCGTCGATAGACGACTGTCGTGAACTCGTCAAATAAAATTTCAAGGTCTCGACTTTCGCAAAACTGTGGCCAGCGTTAGTCTATGCTTTTTGTGTGTTTGCTGGGGATAGGGCGCGATAGTGTATCCCAGGGTTTCTATAAGGACTTTTTAAAACTCGTGCTGCATGTCCTAAATAGGGGAACCCGAATCACCGAATATGGTATCTAAGTAACATGTTTTTTGCCACGCTCCGCCCCTGAAGATAATTAGTTTTACACATACAGACAGACAGACAGACATGACAGACATTGACAGTTCACATTGACAGACAGTCAGGTAAATATTTCTGTCGACAGACTTGTGCCACGGCCACTGAGTCGACTCAGAGACTGTAGTCGTCCATGAATAACAATTTCTTTGCAATTTTGTGGTGTTGTCTTGCTCTTACGCTCTCCATCTGGGTTTTCACATCACAATATTCCGTCTTTGCAGCAACCTGATGAAACTAATAGACGTCACTTGAGATACCCAGTACTTATTTATTAACAGAATAACATTCGTTAGGGACTTGGCGTAAATAACTAAGAAATATAACGCACATTTTAAATATGCCATTTTAAATATACCATATAATAGAATATGAATTTCGCACTCAAAAACTGGACTTAACATTTATATCTCTTGTATATAGTTCCTATACACATAATACAACCCTATAATTTAAATATAAGTACAGGGTATTACAAGAGCAGTTAGTGCTCTGTTATTTGTGATCTCTTTTCCAAATGCTTATCTTAAGTCGAGATTAAATTCGCTTTCATACCTATTTATTGACGATCATTTGTCACGCGTTTCGAAATGGGTCGCTAGCGAAATTAGATTATGCGCAATTTTTTTACATTTTATGTGGAAACAAATGTTTCAAAATGCAATATTTGCAATAAAACATTTACGGGAAAAGTAAGTAATTTAAAGCGGCATATGGAGGCGAACCATAAAAAGGAACTGGATAATGAAGTGGATGCCATTGATTAACATCAAAGTGCAGAAAAAATTAAAAACTTTTGCATGGCGATGGGGCAGGAGTATGTGAAAAATGCTTGCATTGATTCGGTGACAGTGGATACATTTCCTTTGGCTGTGCTCGATTCGAAAGGGTTCAAAGCGCTCACTTCGCACATTTTTAGCGGCGTAGAGATGCCGGCTATAACATCGAGAAATATTATGAGCCTGCTAAATGACAAATTTGATTGCATAAAAAATGAAATAATGGCCGCACTGCAAAACAAAGTTATTTAATTAAAAATGAATACTGCCACAAGGTGCAACCGTGGAGTTCTCGGTATAAATGTGCAGTATCTTAAAGGCGAAAAGCTGTGCGTTAAGATGTTGGGCATGATTGAATTGAAGTCATCGCACACGTCGCAAAATTTGTACAATGAGATAAAATCAGTTTTAAAAATGTTCAACATTCAGAAAGAACAGATTTATACAATAACAACTGATAACGGAAAGAACATGATAAAAGCCGTTGAGCTTTTGAACGTATGCGAAGTGCTTGAATGTGATGACTTGGATACTGCAGCCGATCCATTGCATGAGGATGAAATAGCAGACAATTTGAAAGTTCATGCTGTAAGTTCCATTGGATGTGCTGCCCACACCCTTCAACTTGCGGTAAGGGACTTTTTGCATAGTTTGGAACAAACGGAGTTTATTGAAAAAGCGCGGAAAATCGTAAAGATCTTACGCACGCCGTCTTATAGGTGAGACTTATAGATTATTGCTTTTTATCAAAAATAATATTAAACATTTACATCATCGTAGATATTTGATAACGGAGGAAGCACTACCACAGCCAGTGCTCGATGTTGCAACGCGTCGGTGATCAACGTATCAAATGTTGAGCAAGCTGCAAGTTTTCGAAACCTTTTGTGAAAGGCACCTTAAGTCTTCCCTGAAGCTCACTTTGGATGATTGGAATAAAATCAAAGGAGAGTACTACCGCAAAGACCCATGGACCTAATGATAGCCAGAGCACATCTTAAGGAGCTCTATGCTAAAATTTACAATTTGAAAAAAAATGTAATTATGAACATATAAGCCAAAATTTGGCTTTCTAATATGACTAATAAAAATAATAATATTTAATATATGGGCATTTCCACAGAAAGGTCCACCGGGGCCAAAAAATTAAAATTTCTTAAAAATGATATTTTTAACATTTTTAACATTAAGAAATATTAAAATTTAACAGATTTGAAAATATCTATTATAATCTATTATAGTTTTCAAAAAATTCGAATGCAAAGTCGCGAAAACGCATTTTTTGTCATTTTGACGTTTTTTAGGGCATTTTTTTTTTGAAAACAGCTTCTCAAACAGAAGCATCATGCTCAGTCATTTGTTTTCAAAATCACTCCTGTTATGTAAAAATAAATAATTCCAATTATTTTTGTCAATTTAAAAACATTATAACCATTTGTTCCTTAAATACTTTCCAACAACAACAATAACAAAAACATACATAAAAATGGTCACATGCCAAAAGTCACGTTACAATTTTTTAGACCCTTTACTTTAAAAAAGTAAAAAGGGTCTATTAGTTTAGTGCAAAGAGGAAATGTGTGTAACACCCAGAAGGAGGCGTGGCAGACCCCACAAAGTATATATATTCTTGATCAGGACGACAAGTCGAGTCGATATAGCCATGTCCGTCTGTCCGTCTGTCCGTCTGTCTGTCTGTCTGTCTGTCTGTCTGTCTGTCCGTCCGTCTGTATGAACACCTAGATCTCAGCAACTATAAGAGCTAGAGACACCATATTCGGGATTTAGATTCTCCTAATCAGTAAGCAGCACGAGTTTGTTTTAGATTTTGGATACCTCCCCCCCTTCCCCCGCAAACCGCAAAAAGCTACTGCAGCCACAGCTTTAAAGTTATTGACTTGTATTTTGGTACGTAACTAGCTTATGGCCTTCTCTATTGACCCTGTAAATTTCGTTTCGATCGGATAAGAAACAGCAAAAATATGGAACGGACAATTTGCCGCACTAGGCAGAGGGGGGGTGGTGTGCCTTGCATACGCGGGTAGCTTAGTGTGTGCGCGTCTGATTGTGTTTGTATGTACATATACTCAAAGTAAAGGGTCTCCTACGGTCGGTTACGTCCGACTGTAGCCTCCGTCCCACTGATCTGCCCCGTCCCTATATTTTAAATTGAATTAATAAAAAAAAGTGAAAGTCATCTTTGAAAAAAATCATAACCATTTTGAAGAGACATCCATGCACAAGAGTTTAAAATTTGTTGCATTAAAATATTGCCACTGGATTCGCTAATATTGGCGATTGAATTGGTTGACCTCAAATGCCACTACTATTTTCGTCCGGTGACAAATGACTTGAATTTTTCAATTTTCTTAAAAATGAAAAGTTACCCAAAATCAATCTTTCCACCAATGAAAGAGCTAATTAAATGATATATGTTAAGCCTTTAAAAAAAAAAAATCGCTTCCTTTTTACAGTTATTTTACTTTAAACGCGTACGAATGTAGCGTGCGCGACTGTGGAAATGCCCATATATAGTTTGTGGGGTCTGCCACGCCTCCTCCTGCCTGTTACATACATTCGCACAAAGTTATTAACCCTGTTTTTCCCATTTTTCAAATGGGCACAGGGTATAAAAAAACGTAATTTAAAATATAGAAAAAAAATATATTTATTTATATATGTAATTATAAAATATCAGAAGGCCATTCTGATCAATGATTAATTGTATTTTACTTACGTAAAAATTAAAATTCAGCACAGCATCTGAATTAAAATTCAGCACCATTTTAAATATTGATATGAAGTGAATTTGGAATTAATTAGTTATATGACCAAAATATTCGGGCGCAACCGACTGTAGCATTCATTTTGCATGCGATATATATATAATTTGACACCCTGCGCACTCTTAAGTCATACATTGGTCATGTCAACTTCTATTTCAGCCGCCAAAACGTGCGAATCTTCAATGCAATGCTCTCCTCTATCCCGATCCCCTCTGCAGTTGGAGGGTCAGGCCAAGGAGGAGCATCGCATTTCTCCTGCGTTGCAGGTAGAAACAACAGCAGCGGCAACAGCAACATCCACAGAACAGCAGCAACACCTCGCTGTGCTAACTGCAGCATTACTAAAACAGCAGTGTCAACCACATGCTCTAGACTTGGAGATGGATCCCAGAGGCAGTGGCAGTGGCAGTGGCAGTGTGGCATCCGATGAGCTTCAGATGAAGATGCAACAGGGCACTTTCGGTGCAATGCAGAGCCTGCAGAACCTGCAGCAAATGCAACAGCAACTCGGTGCTGCGGCTGCTGCCTCCGGCATGCCAATCAATCCAGTGGACATGCTCAACCTGATGCAGTTCCATCATTTGATGTCTCTCAACTTTATGAATCTTGCACCGCCATTGATATTTGGAGCCAATGCCTCTGCCAGCAGCTCCGTAGTGTCAGCAGCAGCAGTCGGAGGAGTTCCCAACAACGGCATAGCATCCGCCCTGACGGCAACCGACAACACTGCAGCTGCAGCTCTTCCAACTGATGCTTCCCTGAGCATGAGCATGCTCCCCAAGTCCAGCGCCAACAACTCTAATCAGGTAAGGCTAGAACTGAAAACACCTATCGGCATTATACCACTTGCCATTGCCACACCCCAGACTTGTCGACACAATTGCACAAACATCTGCCACTGTATATATTGTGCCGCCGACTTTGGCGCACAAATAAATATTTATTAATATTTATAAATAAGCACGCAGTTAATAGTTTAGTGTGCAGCCCTGTTAATTAGTTTAGTGCACAGCCCTGGTGTAACATAACGAGGCTCTCAGCAACAGTGTTGCCAATTTGTCCTTTTTCCGGACAGATCTGTCCTGTTTTTAACGCTTCATCCGAAAAAAATGCAAAACATTCGCATACCAGAAATCTGTCCTTTTTTTCTATTTTTTATCCGGAAATCTGTCCTTTTTTTTGGATTTTGTATGTTAATGGCTGTGCAGCATTGTTTTTATGAGTTTTTTAATTGTAACAGGCTATGTTACACTTAACATGTTCACGTTATTATAAATCAGCTGTTTATGCTAATGCTAACAGATGCGATAGCTTGCAAAAAATGTATTGAAAAGAGCAACTCTAACTAGTTATTGACGCACTTTATTTTCCGGTGCGAAATTAATTGAACTTTGATTAAAAATGCCCAAAGAAATATACAACTATAGAATACCCTGGGCCTTTTATTTTATATACAATTTTATAAAAATACTAGGTTATGTGGGTTTTATTGATTTTTGGGCATGAAGGTGGGCGGGGCATCAAATTTTCGAAACAAACTTAATCTGCGTATGATAACTACCTATCTATAGCAACCAAAACGTAATCTCTAGCTTTTGTAGTTGCTGAGATCGACGCGTTTATCCAAACAGAAGGACAGACGGACATCGCTAAATCGGCTCAGCTCGTTTCCCTGACCAAGAATATATGGGGTCTGCCACGCCTTCTTCTGCCTGTTACATATATTTTGACAAAGTTGTTAACCCTGTTTTCCCATTTTTCAATGGGCACAGGGTATAAAAATCAAATTACAAAACAAAAACTTGTTGTCCTTTTTTCTGTCCTTTTTTTAATTGTTGCATCCTTTTTTCCCTGGTTTTTTTTTCAAATCTGTCCTTTTTTTCGAAAAAAAAGTTGGCATCACTGATCTGCATTGCAGATATGCGACAAAGCGACGCGTGAACGGAGTTAACGAACGCAAAGAGAGAGAGAGAGAGAGCGCAGAGAGAGGGCATAAGCGAACGACACGCATTAGACGCGTGACCAAGGATCCCGTTAGAATTAAGACCACAGGCCATGATGGAATTATACAAGGTGGTTCACTCGGCTGCCGAAGTCGTTCGGTTTTAGTCCCTTATTGCAGTGCGTTAGAGCTGGCAAAACATCGATGTCTTGCACTCACTACTCAACGCTGTTTCACTCGCACGTACAGTACGTAGACTACGGGACTGCTCGTGATTTGCTGAGTGAACCACCTTGTATTATTGCATCATGCCACAGGCTAGGCGCAGAGAATGGAAACGACGCTCTGGACAGTCGTTCGAGTCACGCCAGCGAGCATAGTAACAAGTGAACCTGAGTATAGTGAATTAATAAAAGTATACACTTGTAGCACTAAGCACTCAATACATAGAGGCGTCAAACAGCCAAAAAAGTGGTTTCACAAAAATCTCGACGATCGCGTCCCAGCAACATGCAACCTGTGCGAGTCGAACACGCAACCGAACAGCCGCCTTGAAAATGTATAGGAATGGTTGCAAGCGAGCTCGCTACGAACGCGCTTCAAACGCACGTCAGTCGACTGCCGACTTTTGAACTGAGAGCACGGACTTATTCGTGTTCTCCGCAAAATGCGCATTGCCAGTTCTCAATGATGAGTCATCGATTGCTACTTTGATTCTAATTTCAGTTTTGTGTTTCGATGCTGGGCATTGGCGCTCAGCGCACATTAAGAGTCGCGATGTTGATACCCTCTCTAATTTGCATATATTCCGCTGCCGCTAGAATTTAGCAATTGAATGAATAGGGTATCAACTTGCGACGTTCATTGACGTTTGGGCTTCGTCAAAGTTGTTGTTGGGAATTTCGGTTTCGCTTGTGTGAGAGTTGCGTACTTCGGCTGTGGCTCGGCCTTTGTGCGATGTTGCTGTCTTTGTCGGCGGCTTTGCTTGCTGCAAAAAAAGTTCCCACGGTTGTTTGTAGATTCTTGTAGGTGCGTGTGCAGCATATGCACCTGTGTGTTTGTTTTTTTTTTTTATTATTTTTATATATATTATTCATAATAAATATGGACATATTATATTCATTTTTCAGCATATTTTATTGTTAACAATCGTAATGCTCGTATACAATTATTCATATTATTTTTATTTTTTACAGAAGTGTTTGCAGGAATTAATTTTAAATTATGGATATCATACATTATTATTTTTTACAGCATCTTTAAATAACAAATTATAAATTATT
>JAWNNJ010000284.1:0-11242 GCA_035045125.1 Hypselothyrea guttata
GAATATTATTGTCAATGCTCTTTAGAAACAGCTCTAGATCTAGAGTTAAATGAACGGATTTGGCAACAGTGAAAACTAGTCATTTTTACGATATTTATACATTTAACCCATATTTTAAAATATTTTTCTAAGCTGTTTAAAAACGCCTGACGCCCAAGGGCGCGCCGATAACTTTAAGATTCAGCGGCACGCTCAAAAAAGGGCAAAAATCGGCGGCGGCGTGGCTCGGCGGCGTATATGTCTAGTATACACCTTTGGCTTCACAAATGGCTCCTCTAGCTCTTATAGTTGCTGAGATCGACGCGTTCAAACAGACAGACAGACGAACAGACAGAGCTATATCGACTCAGCTCGTCATCCTGATCAAGAATATACATATGTACATATGTATATACTTTGTGGGGTCTGCCTCGCCTTCTTCTGCCTGTTGCACACATTCTGACAAATATAATAATACTGTTTTCCCCAATGGGTGCAGGGTATAAAAATTTAAATGTCAACAAAATCTTATCGTTATATGGTAATATTTGAATAATATAAATTGTCCATTTGTAAATTCACTCGTCGTTTTTTCTTCGTTCAATGATGTAGATCAACTTAATTGAACACTGAATATTTAATGAATATAATGGACCTTCAATTAAATAAGACAGCATGGAAAATTTGTGGGCAACCTTCAAATGTAATCGATATAGAAACACAACAAATTAAATGAAAATTCTGTGTTAACCCTTTCAGGACCGTTGTTGCCTATAGGCAACATTGATTTACAATACAAAATAATTAATGCATGTTAAAAACTGCAGAAGCCTATGAATTATTTTCTCAAGTGAAATTAAATCCTCATAGTGCATACGTATGTTCTAAAAAATCGAGCCCTTCGCGCGTAAAAATCGTAAGCGACAAAAGCGAACTTTACAGGTGAACGTTTTTTCGCCTGAACGCGTTAGAAATTCATAGCAAATATGGCGCTTACGATTTATTAGACAGGCTGATATCTCAGTAAATACGTTAATATACATAATTGCATCAAAACCAGAAAATCGAAAGAATGGCGCTTACGATTTTAACGCGGGAAGGGCCATATATCTAAACTATGAGACATCATAAATAAACAAATTAATATTTATTTTAAAGCGAACTATGATTCTGGCTGTTCTACTATATATTTAACTACATGTAATTTACTAGAAGAGTATCAAAACCCCGATTTTTGAGTTAACGATGCAGTAATGTTTGTTGGTTAATAATCATTATCCCATCTTCAATACACAGAGCGTGAGAAGAGAATATGTCGCATCGCTTTGTATAGAGATACACGCCGTTTAAAAACTTTGAACGCGTTTATCTCAAAACGAACTTCTTTGAGTTATGACACTCTTGAAGTAAATGAGCGATAACATACATACATATGTACATTTCATGTATACATAGTGAATCCAAATTTCAAGCATTTATGTAAGGTAAATTTCACATTTAACTCAATGACTTTATTATTTATTTATTATTATTTATTTATTATTTAGTTATATGTTACTTTTAAAGAAATCTCTTCACACTGAATATAGGGTAAACGGTATTCCGACGCGTCCGACTGTTTTGCTCTGCCCATTCTAGTTTTATAGATAATATCGTACGCAGATACGTGTTAGACCAAAGATGCATCACGCGATCAAAACGTAAACAAACACGCAAATTTATGTGTAGCGAACGAGTCAAAAACTGCAATATTGCTAAGTAATTATCTTTTGGGATTTGAATGCGCTTTTCAGGATAGTTTAACATAATAAATACATAAATAAATATATTTTTACCCATTTTTAATAAATATAGGGCATAGAAATTAGTAACATGGTGCATTTGGAAATAATGTTGCATCGCCCTATTTTCGTTTATTTGCGCTTATCATTCATTTCGCTTATTTTCATTTCAGTCATATTTTATTTTCGGGCGTTTTTAGACCCTTTGCTTTAAAAAAGTCAAAGGGTCCCAAAGTCCAAAATTTTTGAAGATATACAATTTTTAGACCCTTTACTTTAAAAAAGTAAAAAGGGTCTATTAACTTAGTGCAAAGAGGAAATTTTTGTAACACCAAGAAGGAGGCGTGGCAGACCCCACAAAGTATATATATTCTTGATCAGGACGACAAGTCGAGTTGCATACGCCGGTAGCTTAGTGTGTGTGCGTCTGATTGTGTTTGTATGTACATATACTCAAAATAAAGGGTCTCCTACTGTCCTACTACTCCGACTGTAGCCTCCGTCCCACTGATCTTTTGTTTTAAGAGTTGCGGAAAAACAATATTTTATTGCGAAATCATAGAGTTTCATTTGAAATTGCATCCCTACGAATGTTGGCAGCCCTGAAAGTCAGCTGATCGTTTACCGCAAACTTTGACATTGCACAATGCAGTGTGGGGTTTATTAATTTAGTGCAAATGACAGATGTGTGTAACACCCAGAAGAAAGCATGGTACACTCCACAAAGAATATATATTCTGACTCAGAACGACGAGCTGAGTTGATATAGCCATGTCCGTCTGTCCGTATGTCCGTCCGTCCGTATGAACACCCAGATCTCAGCAATTAAAAAAACTAGAGTCATCACTTTTCGGGATTCAAATTGTCCGATGTTTAACGCAGATCGAGTTTGTTTTATATGATTAATATCTCACCACATTTCTCCGCAAATAATCAAAAAACTACAACTTCTCCAAAAAACTCTAAAACAATAAGTGCCACAGCAGCCACAATAATGAAGGTAATTTGGCACCTACGTAATCTTTGGCATTCTCCATCGGTGCTGTGAAGGTGTTGTTTCTTATCCGAACGAATGTTAGTTCGGATAAGAAACAACGAAACACAAAGAAGTCGGTTACGGTTACTCTAACTCTTTCCTTAGTGGTTTAACAAATTTTATTTTTTTAAAGTAGAGTTTCTATTAAGTTAGTGCACATGGGAAATGTGTGTAACACGAGTATTTGTATTCTTGATCAGGACGACGGGATGAGTCGATATTGCCATATCCGTATGAACACCTAGATATCAGTAACTTTAAGAGCTAGAGACACCATATTCAGTATTTAGATTATTATATATATATATGAAGTAAGCAGGTCAAGTTTCCTTTAACAAATCGCAAAAAGTTACTGTTGCAGTCGTAAAGCTATAGAAATGTTATTTGATGCTATTTGATGGCTTTAATTTTTTTACAATCGAATAATTTACAGCAAATATGTATATGTTATATTCAATTTGCGGCACTGGTGATGGTGTGCCATGCATCTGTATGTGCGTAGGTTTGTGTGTGTGCTTTTGATTGCGTTTGTGAGTACATATCGCTCATTTACCAGAAGAGTGTCATAACTCAAAAACGCGATTTTTGAGTTAATCATGCAGTAGTGCTTGTTGGTTAATAATCTACATTATGTCAAAATTTCATTATGTCGCTCCGCTTTGTATGGAGATACACGGCGCTTGAAAACTTTTCACTCGTTTATCTCGAAACGCACTTTTTTAAGTTATGACACTCTTCTGGTAAATGACCGATATGTATACACAAAGTAAAGGGTATCCTAATGTTCCGTTCACTGATCTGCCCCGTCTATGATTTTTAGACCCTGTACTTTAAAAAAGTAAAAGGGTCTATTTATTTAGTGCAAATGACAGCTGTGTGTAACAGGCAGAAGGAAGCGTGGTAGACCCCACAAAGTATATATATTCTTGATCAGGACGACAAGACGAGTCGATATAGCGATGTCCGTCTGTCCGTCGGTCTGTTTGTCCGTATGAACACCTAGATCTCAGCAACTACAAGAGCTAAAGACACCACCTTTCCGGATTTAGGTTGTAAGTTAATGCAAGCAGATCAAGTTTGTTTCAAACTTTTGATAACTTGCCTCCTTCATCCGCGAATCATCAAAAATCTACACCTACCTAAAAAATCTTAAAAACTATAAACGGCACAGCAGCCACAATAGTAGCGCTACAGACTTGTAATTTGGCATGTACGTAGTCTATTGAATTCTCCACCGATGCTGTGAATTACATTTTTTTTTAAATTTTGATTTGAAATAAACATAGCAAAGATATGCAATAGACAATATTTTGCTAAATGTATTTATGTGCAACTGCAGCCACAATATTAGAGCCACAGACTTGTAATTTGGCGTGTAAGTAGCCTATTGAATTATCCATCGATGCTGTGAATTACATTACGAACGGAAAAGAAACAGCGAATATAGCGCAGACAGAGAAGCCACCTACATCTTGCAAACTATAAGAGCTAGAAATACCATTTTTGATATTTAGGTTTTCCTATGCAGCAATCAGATCAAGCTTGTTTGGGTTTTTTGATAACTCCTTCCATTCTTCCGCTAACCGAAAAACCAAATTAGCAACAGTTTTCAGTTTTAAAGCTAAAGACTTAGGATATGGCATGTACGTAGTCAATGACAATCTCAACCGGTTATGTAAATTACATTACGATCGGATAAGAAACAGCGAAGAAAATACAAAGTACAGGGTCTCCTACAGTCGGTTGCGTCCTTACTGGTTTCAAATAATAATTTGATTTACGTTAATATTATAGATAACAAGTAAATCAGCGTCAGTTCCATACCCTGTACTCATTGAAAAATGGGAAATCAGGGTTAATAACTTTGTCAGAATGGGTGTAACAAGCAAAAAAGACGTGGCAACCCCACAAACAATATATATTCTTGATCAGGGTGACGAGCTAAGTCGATTTAGCTAGAGAAGTCGCAATCGATACCATACGCAGATCCAGTGTATTTTATATCTTGGATTCCACGCCCCTTTCGTCCACAATGCACATAAATAGAATATATTCATCAATTTAAGAGACAAAAATCCAGTTACATAAATTCTGTCTTCAGAAGTTGGTAGGTCTATATCATACGCAATTGAAGTTTATTTCAAATGTTAGATGCCACGTAAGGGGGCGTGGCACTCTGATAGATAAAAACTTAATAACAAGCGTAATATTACCTTTTAGGTCGGTTTCATAAAGTATATTTCAAGGGCTCTGTCTCTAAGCCAGTTATTGTAACTTCTGGTGTACCTCAAGGTAGTCATCTTGGCCCCTTACTATTTACATTATTTATAAATGATTTGCCCTCAATTTTTTAATACTCTTAGGTTCTTATGTACGCTGATGATGTAAAAATTTGTCTATCCTATTGCGACTCCGAGGCGAGCTGTTTTTTGCAAAATGATTTGGATAATTTCCACTTGTGGTGCACCACAATCCTGCTAAATTTAAATTGTAGTAAATGTAAATTAATGTCTTTTTATAGGGGTACTCCCGATTTGAATTCTTATAAGCTTGCCAATACAGTTGGTAGGGCTAGGATTCATTAAGCGCTGGTCAAAGAAGTTCAACGATCCGTATACTACTAAAACCCTGTATACTGCTCTAGTTCGACCTGTGTTTGGGGTCCCCAGTACAAAATCCACCAGGATAGAATTGAGCCGGTGCAGAAACAGTTTCTTCTTCTTGCATTACGTAATCTTAATTGGGATACTAATACTCGCCTTCCTCCGTATAGATTTACTGTTCCGGTTAGAAATACTAGAAACTTTATTCTCTTATCTCTTTCTCGCTGTAGTACTAATTATTCTATTCATAACCCATTTAGAGTTCTTTGTAGTGAGTACAATAGCCTTTTTAAAATTATTTCTAGTGCCAACTCTGTGCCTCTTATAAGATAGCCGCTCCTGCAACACCTTTCCCGTAGATAATACTTAGTTTTGTTTAAATTCGTATATTGTTGTAGCCCCTCGGTCGGATGGGCGGGTGGTGGGCTGCGTTAACAAGCGTATGCTTGGTGTCGTTGGACCACTTGAACATGCTGCCGGTAGAATGTCAACGCCCAGATAATTAAAAAAAATTAAACATAGAACGTTGTTATTTGAAAAATATATTCTCTCTTTTATTATATTTAATTATCCTGAAAAACGTATTGAAATCGGTTAATACACACAGGAAATATTGACGAAACAATTTGGCGGGCATTGCCTCGTTCGCATTCTAGAAGCGCGTCCATTAAAGCTGGTGCTCATAACAAATGAAGAAGAAGAAGCATGGCTGCTACGCTTGGTGTTAAAGTTTTATAGAACTATGTATATTTAATATATAGGGTACAGGGTATTTTACATTCGGGCCCGTCCAAATATTTTCTTTTTGTACTGTTAAATAATATCAATTGAATATAAATATACATAAATACACAAATGCAAAGTTCAAACCACACGAAAAAAATTACGTATTTAAAAAGATTTGGATCACGACTGAAAGATATACACACATACACAAAGTGGAACAAAATACAGAGGTAGTTGAATGTATATGTATGTATATACTACATACATACATATGTATTAATTTGGAACTTTCGTCTATTGCCTTGGGTGCTTGAACAAGTGCGTCATTGCGTCTGTGGACACGTGAGATCTCTAGGTTGAGGTTAGAACCTAAGACATATGATGATTTTGTTGATTATTATAAAACAAAACATATACTGTTAAACCTAGAAGTCTTTATAAATAGGAAACAAATGTATATATGTAAACAAATGTAGAAATGTGATATGCATATATTCATTGATAAAGTTATTCAATATCAATAATTTATTTTATTAAGTACATATTGCACAGTATTCATCATTTCATTTATATTAATTAACATTGTGACCTTGGGCATTGTTTATTTAAAAAAACCGTTATTATAAATTATATGATTGCGTTAACGCTAGACTTCTACGTATAGAAAAAATCTTATAGGACAACTTCTTCACAAGTTATTCTCGTTAACTTGTATAGATCTATACGATTTTAACTATACATAACATAGATATATATAAATAGTTATGTATATATGAATATATTATTTTTATTTCCGTTTTAAATTTTGTTTTGGAAAAAAAAATAAACAACTTAATCCCTTTTGACAATAACATCTTATAGCTTTGGCATGTTAAATACAGTAGAATCCGCTTATAACGACTCCGCTTTTAGCGACAAACCGCTTATAACGACGAGATTTTTCAATTTCAATTCAATTTTTCATTTCAATTCAACCGGATATTGCGACGTGCCGAACAAAAAAAAAACTTTAAAGAGGAAAATTTGATTTCTTTAACAATGCTAAAAGAAGCAAACAAAATCATGGATTTTGTGTTTTTTCAATACGAAAAAGAAACAAAATCATGGATTTTGTCTTCCGGATATAACGACGTCGGTCCCTTGAAAGTCGCTATAAACGGATTCTACTGTATTAAATTTTTTGTTTTGATTAAAAAATTAATTTGTTTTATTTTAAAACCTATTACGAACATGGCATCCATAATATAAAAAAAAATTTTTTTTTTGCTCCTTTCGGATAGTGCGTCTGCCGGATATAACGACGTAAAATCGTCGGTCCCTTGAATGTCGCTATAACCGGATTCTACTGTATTTATTATTTTCCTTATCATTATTATTTGTATACCCTGTGCCCATTTGAAAAATGGGAAAACAGGGTTAATATCTTTGTGCGAATGTATGTAACAGGCAGAAGGTGGCGTGGCAGACCCCACAAAGTATATATATTCTTGATCAGGATGACGACCTGAATCGATATAACCATGTCCGTCTGTCTGTCCGTCCGTCCGTCTGTTTGAACGCGTCGATCTCAGCAACTATAAGAGCTAGAAAAGCCGTTTTGGTTTTCTGAAAGGTGTATACCATACGCAGATCAAGTTTACTTCAAATCTTGGATGCCACTCCCCTTCCGCCCACAACGAGCATAAAAAGAATTCATTCGCCAATTTAAGAGACGCAAATCGAGTTATATAAATTCTGTTTTCAGTTTTTCGTAGGTCTATATAAGGCGCAGATAGAGCTTTTTTCAAATTTTGGATGCCAAGCCCCTTTTACGCCCGAATTTATAAAAAACTGAATAACAAGCGTAATAATAACATAGAACGTTGTTATTCGGTATATATACTCTCTTCTATTATATTAAACTTTTCTGAGAAGCGCATTAAAATCGAGTTATAGGCGAAACAATATTGCAGGCGCTGCCTCGCTCACCCACCAGCAGCGCGGCCAATTAAGCGGCACATATAGGAAACGTAGCAGAGAAAGCATTGCTGCTACGCTGCGTATGACAGTTTTATAACATTTTATATAAAATATAGGGTACAGGGTATTATACAGTCGGGCCCGTCCGACTGATCTGCCCCGTCCAAATTTTTATTAATATTTTTATCATGCGGTATGAGTGTTACGGCAACAATTTGTTGGTCAGGTGGTTTGGGACATAGAGATAGAGTAATAAACCGCACAGTGAAAAAGTTTGCCCGATAACAAGATATTGGACATATAGAGATACGACGTCATCAAATGGGTACTCCGTTTAAAAAAAGTAAATGATATAATTATATAAATATCGTATAAATCATCAGGAGAACTGATCTATATGCCAAGGCCATGTGAAATTAAGTGAATTCAAGTGCAATATTTGTTAGCAAAAAGTACATATATAATATGGTTTATATATCTTGTTTAAAAAATTAAACCAACAAAACTGTTAGTTCATAAACATAATTAATAAAATCAATTATTATATGTATTTTTATTTTATTTAATAGCCAGAAACCTATAAAATTAACAAACGGTGATGTAATGGAGCTTCATAACTAGCGCTAAAATTAAGCCAAAGGGCATGTCATTGCTATAAGGCCTAACGCGAAACAGCTGATTCTCTATGCTGCACACTTCAACTAACACTGCTAGCACAACACGCACATGAAAGTTAGATTTCCAAGGTCGCTAAGAAATGGTTAATGAATAGACTGATGGCTTTAAAGATTAAATGAGCTTACCATTTTGCTGGTCCCCTTAGCCATCATTTTTTTCTTATATATTTTATTATTATTTTTGAAAACTATCACAATTTCATAGTTTGAAAGAAAAATATTTTGAATTTTGACGGTCTGGGTCTCTCGATGACAAATTTGCGAATGCGCGAATTCGATGTGTATTTTCTTTCTCACATTCTCAATCTTTGACTTTAGTAAAAAAGTAAAATCCACGATACGCCTGTTTGCAGAGAGTAGAATCACTTTTAAAAATCAGCCAAAAAAAGAGAGCGCACCAGTAGCAAAGCACAGTGAGGCCCTTGCCAAATTAGACGTGCCAAAAATGTTTTTCTATTTGATGAGAAAAATTAAAAACTGATATAAACGAAATATTAGGTTATTTAAATAATTGGTTTAGTAATTGGTAAACAAATATATCAAGAATAACTGTTTACATTTTAAAAATTAATTATTTAAAGATTTTTTGAATAAAAGACTGTTGCAAGTTTCAAAATGTATCAAACGCATTCACCAGGTTACATGGAGCGAAGGGTTGCAATTCTTTAGTCGATCCATGGAGCGGTAACCTGGTGAATACAACCAATATCTTCTGTTTTTAGTAATCGATTTCACTGCGCTTTTCAGGATAGGTAAATATATTAGAAGATAGCATATATTTTGAATAATAACGTTCTATGTTTAGAATTACGCTTGTAATTCGGTTTTGAACGATTAGGGCGTAAATGGGGCGAGGCATCATAGATTTGAAACAAACTTCATCTGCGTAATATATAGACCTACCAATTACTGAAATCATAATTTATATAAATAGATTTGTGTCTCTTGAATTAGTGAATGTGTTCTATTTATGTTCATTGGCGGAAGTGGCATACAAGATTTGAAATAAACTTGATCTGCGTATGGTAAACACCTTTCAAAAATGACCAAAACAGACAGAAAGGGCTAAAACGACTCAGCTTGTCGTGCTTCTGTCTGTTACATACATTCTAACAAAGTTATCAACCCTGTTTTTCAGGGTATAAAAATACCCAATGCACATTGGGCCATTTTCCTTTTTTTTTTATACCCTGTACCCATTGAAAAATGGGAAATACAGGGTTAATTTAACATAAAATAAACTAATGAAGCTAGGGAGACGAAATTTGGTAGAATGGACCATATTTGCATTTAAAATAAGTGGGTAAAATTTCAAGTGAAACCGACCACGCCTACTTGCACCGCCCATATAATAACAAATTGTGATTCCGAAATTTTCTCAATTCTAATGGGCTATACGTTGAAAAAATGTTGTTTACGCCATTATCATTAATTTTTATAGGTAATTTTATCATTCCTCTTTTAAAAATGGTTTGGATCGCTTAAATCCGTGCATAAACACCGCCTTGTTATTATTTGAAAGATATCACAATAATAACGCCCTATTGCGTATGCAATAAAAAAGTATAGCGTGTAAATATTCCGAAATGTGTATGGGCGTAGATGTAAAGTATCTTTGATGATCAGCATATTGCTGAAAGAATATGGAACCAATATTAATGTGGGATATACCAAAAAACTTGAAATTGTTATATCTGCTAATAGAAAATAAAAAAATTTAATATGCCCAAATTCACCTAAAAATTAACGGTTAAAGTTAAAAACCTATATATTTTCTGAAAGTCAAAACTGAATTGCATGTGCGCTGTGAATATGCAAATTTATGCAAAAAGTGTTGATAACAGTATTGAGAACACATTTTAGAGAAAAGATTTGCATTGTTACTTTCAGGCACAAATAGGCACATGTTAAAGTTTTACTCTACAATAGGTGAACAATTTTGCTAGCATTATTCTAAAAGAAGACAAAACGGAGATAAGAAATATTATATATAATAAACATATATTTGAAAATTGTTAATACATTAGTTTTTGTAGAATACCTTTGCCGTTTTGTTCCATATTTTTAAAAAAATTTTGGAACCCTATTTCTCAGCGGAAGCGCAAAGTTTTCTTATTTTTCGTGCAAAGTTCGTCGCAACAGCTGATTTATGATAAAAAAATCGAATAACCTATCGATTCGATATACATGAAGTATGCCCTTCAAAATTATGTTATCAAAATTTTAAATATCTCAAATTTTTTTTTGATTTAATGCCAAAAAAAAGGGAAAATGGTCCAATGTGCAATGTCTAAAATGAACTGAAAAATGTGTACAAAAAAAGTAGCGCAAAGTAGCGTAAATAAAAATTAAAATAAAATATTCTGAAAAATTTAATCTTTGTGTTGCGCGTTTTGGGCCGTGTTTAGAAAATTTTTAGTCGATCGTGTTACTAATGTTCCATATTACGATTGTTATTCAACTTTGTATGTTGTGGCCAAG